>JAPYZJ010004156.1:0-16861 GCA_030522765.1 Ophioninae sp. B BG-2022a | reverse complement strand
AATCCGATGATTTTTCGATTTTTGGCAGAATTTCAAAGTTGGACCATCGATTTTTGCCAATTTTTCCATACATACCCCTTTGCCTCTTTTTTTGCGATTATTTGAGTAGACTTTACGGGAAAACTATAAGAGATATCGATATGAATCCAACGCGATTATTTAAGTCAGGCAAAAACCTTTTCCAAACCCACCAAATGAATTTCCATCGCATAGAAGAAGCCTACTCTACGACCTTTTGAAATTTCGTGATTTTTGAGATTCCGGAAAAGTGGCCGGGAAAGTCGAAAAAAATTTTTTTCCGTTTTTAACCTTTTTAAAGGATCTATTTAATCGGAAATTATCCGCTGATTACGAATATGCCCGAGTTTTTGTCGAAAGTACAAACCTAGACTGAAAAAAAAGCACAAAACTTTTCTAAAATATTTTTTTGACATTTATCCCTAAAAATTGAGACTTCGAGGCGAATAAAATGATGGATTTGTTTTCAAGGTATAAAAATACATCGAAATGGACGTGCGAGATGACCCTAAACTCGTAAATATAATAATTCTGTATTACACTAAAAATGTCATTTTCAATCTAACAACAATGTTTACGAACAGGTTTATGGAACACCCTGTGCATGCGATGTGTGAACAAATTTCGTGAAAAAAAAAACGTGAAAAGCACAGAGATCGGCCAATCGCAGTGATCGTCATGCTCGAAAGTGTTGCAACGGGGAAAACGACACGAGACAAGTGTCAATAACTAATTTCCTCGTTCTCGACTGGACGATCACTGTACCACTGTCTCGAACTCGTAATCGTACGAGAATTCACCGTTTCACGGCCGAATCACGTATAAAGTTCAGTCTATTAAACTCCGCACCATCTCGAGGTGTCCTGGATGGGGTCGTCGTAAAGGTTTCGTTTCTCCCTCTCTCTTTCTCTTTTTTCTCTTTTTCTCTCTCTCCCATTATTTCGTTTGTGAACTTTTTCCACCTTTTTCGCATTATCCTCGAATCCTCCTTTTCGCCACGAGACGAGAAACCTCCTTTCGACTCGTAACCACCGTAAAATTTTCGTTAGTTAACATGGCAAAAAAACAATTGAGTTTTTGAAAAAATAAGATTTTTTCGTAATTTTTTGTTGTTGTAAATTGTTAAATTAAAATTGTTAAAAATTAGCAATTATTTGCTAATTTTTTTTTGGTTTGGGTTTGACATTAAGTTAAGAAATATTTGAAATTATTTATGACTGCAAAGATCTGATTTTTTGTCAATTAGCGGAAAGGTTGGAAAATTTTCTTTTTGAAAAAATTATCGTCACCTTTGTATAATGATTTTTCGAAATATTGTTATTTTATTATTATTATTATTTTAGTATTTTTTTTATTAATAATAATAATTATTATTAATTATAGTGTTACGCTTATCATTAATATTTCCTTGGTCCAAAAAAATCGAAAAAAAGGAAGTAGATCTATCAAATTGGTTCTCGTTCGATATTACGTCCAGATAGTTATCGATGCGGTCGTAATGTAATAAGTTTTGAAAAAAGTTTTTCCCGTTCGCCTGGAAGAGGGCGTTTTACGCATACCCGAGCGAATGTTTTCGAATAACGAGATGCAGCTTATAAATGCGAATGACGTTTTGAGGGGGACTCGATGGGGGGATGGAAAAGAAAAAAAAAAGGGAATGCCCCAACATCCACTAAACTTTATATCCGGAGGTCAATAAACTTTTCCCGACGAGAAAGAGAGAGAGAGCGAGAGACAGAAAGAGATGGTGAGAGAAAGATAAAAAGTTGGTGTAAATTTGCATCGCAATCTTACTTCTTCCTCTATTTTCGATCAAAGTAATTGATAACTGAATTGGGATCTTCCATCTCCTACTTAAACTTACCGATTAATTGAAACCCAAACAAATCATTTTTTCTCAATTTGGTTATCAAATTAATAAAATAATTATTATAACGAATAATAAAAAATATTTGAAACGAATAATAAATAATAAGTGGAAAAAATAATAAATAATAATAGGAAAAAATAATAAATAAAAATAGGAAAAAAACAATAAATAAAAATTAGACCAAATAATAAATAATAGAATAATTGATTCGTCGCCAATTAATAAATAATTGTCACCAAGCTTCTGGACCAAATCTATCTTGACTTCCCGATCGTTGTAAAAAGAACCGAACCAACGAAGCAAGAAAACCGTGGAAAAAAAACAAACTGTCACGTCGGTAAAAAAATTTTATCGTCCATTGCAGCTCGAGAGTCATCACACCCAGAAAAGTTTAAACGACTCGAACTTTTATTCCAGTCGCCCATATGGGCTCACGTGTACCGAAAGGGAAGGGAGGCTGGAGGCTAAAAGGAAACAGTATCTTTGACTCGTCTCGTTTTTTCATCTGTTACCATCGAGTTTTCTTATCCAGAGAGAGAGAGAGAGAGAGAGAGAAGAAAAGTCAGGGTTGGAAAAAGCCTTGGTTAAGTCGGCTCGTGGAAAATTTCCCTCTCCTTCCACCGGAAAAAGAGACGACGAGGAAGGAAAACCGATCTCGATTTATTGCTCCTTCCAGGGACGAGGGAATATCGCTGCATTGCGGATCAAAGAAACGAGAGAAAAAGGAGAGGAAAAAGGTAACGGGGAGGAACAACCAAAAAGGAAACAAAAAATTCGCAAGAAAGTCCAGAAAAAGAAAGCGGGTAGGGAAAGAAGAGAGAGCCCTTTCGGCTCTTTGGTAATCGGGCACTCGAGCATGAATATCGAACGTTTCCACGCCCCAGACTTTTACTATTTCTGGAGTCCCGAGATGTTCCGAAAAAGAGGAAGGAAGAGAGGAGGGGGGGGGGGGGATATATTACAGGAAAAAAAAGAAACTCCATCATTTCCCACAAAGCTGTGTATCATTTTGGAAACAGTTTCCAAAAGTTTCCGCGTTTGCGGTCTTGGGTCACCTGTCAAGACCAAACTACCGGAAATTATTGTAGGATCCCTATTTAATTCGAGAGTAATTACGACCACGAGGCTCCCGATTTTTCACACCTTAATGTTTGTTCCTAAATTACTCCAAATTTTTTTGGGAGTAATTGGGTTTGTTTGGGTTTGGTTAAGAGAAAAGTGTTCTTTTTTGTTTGGGTTTGGTTTGTAGTAAAATTCATTTTTTTGTTTGGGTTTGGTTTTGTAGTAAAATTCATTTTTTTGTTTGGGTTTGGTTTTGTAGTAAAATTCATTTTTTGTTTGGGTTTGGTTTGTAGTAAAATTCATTTCTTGTTTGGGTTTGGTTTTTAGTGAAATTCATTTTTTTGTTTGGGTTTGGTTTTGTAGTAAAATTCATTTTTTGTTTGGGTTTGGTTTGTAGTGAAATTCATTTTTTGTTTGGGTTTGGTTTTGTAGTAAAATTCATTTTTTGTTTGGGTTTGGTTTGTAGTAAAATTCATTTTTTTGTTTGGGTTTGGTTTGTAGTAAAATTCATTTTTTTGTTTGGGTTTGTTTGGGTTTCTTACGTCGAGAGATTCGAAAAGAATTATTTTTTTATTTTTTTCTTTGGTTTGGGCTATTTATTTTGGGTAAGTTTCGAAATAAATCGAAACTATAAATTCGATACAAAATGTCATTTTTTTTTGCTCGGGCCATTTTTCATCTTCATCCCCAATTCGTCAGATTGAAAAAACGTCGTCAGAATCGGCCTAGTTGTATCCTATTTCCTGGATAATCCCCCGACGCTGCATATTATACATAAATCATATTAGATATGGGAGAGAATCGAGTCTTACGTCCATGAGATTTCGTCTCTCGATCGCGTAATGAACTGTCGCGAGCGGGGTGATGGAAGACGAACGATGCACCGGGGGAACATTACCATTTTGCGTGTACATGGGACGTTTCATGGTCGGATTCCAGAATTCTTGTTCCCCCGAGAAAATGGGACGAGCAGGGGTTTTTTTTCGTATTTATTTTTACTTATTTGATTTTTGTTTTTTAAGGATTTTTCGTTTGTATTTTTAATGAATTGATTTTTGGTTTCCACCGATTTTTCGTTTGTATTTTTACTTAATCGATTTTTGGTTTCCAACGATTTTTCGTTTGTATTTTTACTTAATTGATTTTTGATTTCCAACGATTTTTCGTTTGTATTTTCACTTCATTGATTTTTGGTTTCCAACGATTTTTCGTTTGTACTTTACTTAATCGATTTTTAGTTTCCAACGATTTTTCGTTTGTATTTTTACTTAATTAATTTTTAGTTTCCAACGATTTTTCGTTTGTATTTTTACCTAATTGATTTTTTGTTTTTATTTATTTTTGTTTTTCGGTTTTAAACAATTTCTTTTTTGTTTTTATTTTTACCTAATTTCTAATGGGGCGTTGTTTGGGTTTGTTTGGGTTGCGACCAATTTGTTTGGGTTTGTTTGTATTCGTTGTGATGAAAATGCAAATAAAAATTCGATGAATCCAATTTTACATGGAACGCTTCGTGTGTACAGACGACGAGAAAATGAGGTAAGTTGGCCTCGCGAGGGTACCCACGTTCGAGTAGTGTAACTCCGGGGGTTTCCTGATTAATTGGACGATTTGAGAGGAAAGTGCTGACTGCGGAAACTGACGTCGTTATACATTCTTCGTTCGGTTTAACCGGCTCCTCGTATATCGAGTTCCAAAAGACGATCCCCACTTCGAATCTCGTGACAAGTCAAATGACGAACGGATAATTAATAACGAGCCGATCGATGCAACGAATTCGATGGGTGCACACGAAATCGCCGAGAATTTATGCAGAACTGTGAACTCTACTGAACTGTTAACGAAAATCTTGGAAACAATTTTTATGATTTTTTATAAAAAAAAATCATTTTATATTTCATTAATAATAAATATTTCGTCTTTAATCTTGAATCATCAATATTACCCTTAATTAATTATTAATCATAAGTATTAATCGATAATTAAATATTAAACATTTTTTCATTCATTTATAATGAATTTTTAATTTGTTATCTTTAATAATTAATTTTTAATCTTTAATCGTCAATGATGATCCTTCACTAATAATGAATTATCATTATTAATAATTAATTAAATATTAAAGATTTAATCTTTAATTATTAAAATTCCCAATAAAATATTACTAAAACCATAAATTTTAATAAAACGACGAAAACATTTTGGAAAAATTCATCGAAGCCGGAAGATCGAAAGTCAATTTGATTTTCAGCCCAGTGAATTGTTATTTTCAATATTTTCATCAGTGTTTTCAATGATATTGCTATTTTCTCTTCCGGATGCGTTTCCAAAGCGTGCTATTAATCTCGTGCTCACCGAGGCGAAAGCTGTCACACGTGGTGGCGAGAAAAAAAAAACGCGTGAAAATTGCTCGACGGTACTCACCCCAAGTGGGTCAGAGTGTCATAAAAATATTTGTCGCATTCCTGTAGGGGATGTTTACCAAGGTCGTTGAGAATTTTTCTTTGGCGAGAGGCGAAAGAGATGGAGGGAGACGGAGAGAAGAGATAAAAGAAACGAAACGCCGCCATGTGTGGAATTAGAAAAGATCATTTTTCGACGAGAAAACTCATCATCATCTCGGCAATAACATTAATAATAATAATAATAATAATAATAATAATAATAATAAATGATTAAAACAGATAAAAAATCATTACAAAATGATAAAAAATGATAATAATGATAATGATGATAAAAAAGATCATTTTTCAACGAGAAAGCTCATCACCATCTCGCCAATAACATTAATAACAATAATGATAATAATACGCGATAAAATAAATGTTTAATCATATAATTAAAAATAACATAAGCTGATAACTATTTAAATACGTGATGGTATTTGGAGAAGTTTTTGGAGAGAATTTTAGAGATTTTAATTTTTTATTTTAATTTAATTTAATTTAATTAATTTTATTATTTAAATTAATTTTGATTATTTAATTTTAATGTTTAAATTTATATTTTGGAGAATTCGAGAAGTTTTATTTCAATGTTCAGTTAATTGATACTACCTTATTATTAACATAATTGACCGTTAATTAGATTAAATTAAATATACAATTGCAACAAATAAATTCGATAAAAATTCGATAAGATATAATAATAAATTAAATACCAATTTACTAGACTAAATTAAATATAAATTGAGGAATTTGGTGAGAACAAAAATAAAACGTTAAGTAGATAAGACATCGTTGTGTCAGACACGAAAAAGATTTAGGTGCAGGTCTGTCCTCCAGTACTGCACCCTTACTGCTTCATTCTCGCGAGTTACCAAAGAACATTTCGAGCTCGGTAATACCTGTACTGGAGATTGAACGCATGCAATATCCTCGGTACGAGGAGGCGAGGAAAAAGCTCGTAGTTTCCATCAGCTTGCTCATTCGTACATGCAGGATTTTGTGGTATTCGAGGGAAAGAGAGAGAAAAAAATGAGAGAGAGAGAGAGAAAGAAAAAAATGAGAGAGAGAGAAGGAGAGAGAGAGAGAGAGAGAGAGAGAACTATAGAATGGAATGGAGCACGTAGCTGACTGTAATCAGGAGATACCCTCTTACAGGATTACGAAAAACACTCGCTGGGATATTCGAATGTAGTCATTCTTACTGAGAGACACGAAAAAGCCAAAAAAAAAGTTTATTCTCTGGCTACTTTGTACCTCGAATGAACATAATTTCATTTTATTTTAATATAATTTTAAAAATATGTTAACTATCGACAAATAAATTTCTAAAAATTTCACGATATTTAAAAATATCGATATTTATTTAAAAATATATATATATTTGAACAAACGGGTTTCAAAAGCTTTCTTCTCGATATTGAAAGGATATTGAAAGCTTTCCTGAGACGCTCACTGCGAAATAAAGTGAAGTGAAGTAAAAGGTTGCTGAGGCCCTTAATAGTTCGCCAATAAAAATTCAACGAACCTGCAGGGTTGTCGATCTGTCCGGAGGATCGAGCGAGTGCCCGTAACAGACTGTACAATAATCGAGAACTCGATTCACCGAGCCGTTTCAATACTCTTTGAATATCCATTCGCACCGTTAAACTAAAATTGTACGCGACGTTACGACGTAGCGAATTGTCATTCACTCAATTCCACTTCACACTCTTTTTTTTATATCTATTCTGAATAATTAAACTTTCATCGATAATTCGCTCCGCTTTAAATGAATTTTTAACGTTAAGGGGTAGAGCATTATTTTTAAAAATCGATTTAAATAAAAACTGCAAATTCGTCGTACTTTCAAACGTCCAGTTTGTAAATAATGAGATTATAGATTTTTCAAACATTTCTCGTAATTTACAAAGTATTTTATTATTATTGTTATATTTAATTTGATAAGATTTTATGGAAGATAAATTATTATCAATAATTAACATTTACAGATATATATACATATTTCTATAATTATTCATTTTTATATTAACAGTTATTAATTTTTTTTACAACAATAATTATTCGATAGATTCCAAAATTGTTCGTTTATTATTGTATTACGATTTTTTGGATATCTTATTATTATTTTTACAATCCATTTGATAAATATTTTCTAAAATTTATATCATTTTTAATAATTCACAATTATTTGTCTAAATTATTTTATATGATTATACATTTATTTATATTTATATTTTTGTCACTTGAAACATTTTTATTTTTTTTTAATTCGTTTCTCGTCGTTTTATCGGATTTTCGTGTTTTGTTTGGGTTTACTTTTTATTTTGACTGTTGCAGAAGTGAGGTGGGAGAAAAATACGAATGAAAAAGGGAGAATGAGTGACGGTGGCAATTCTCGTTTCGATGGCCACTCTCGTGCAACTGAATAAATATGGATGGAAGAACCGGTTGTCCTCTGGTCCCTCCTCCCCAACGTTACAAGTACCCACCAACCCCCTGGGTTCTTCCCTGCTACCGAAAATATTACTTTCGCGATTCAGCGTGGACTCCATGGATATATTTATGAATTTATAAATATATAGTTATTTATACACTTGTGTACGAGGCACTCCAGGTGAAATCGTGACAGTTCCGTGACGCCTACCAACTGACATTTTTTTTACGACTTCTTACCGTTATTTTTAGAAATTCGAAAAAAACGATTATTTTCGTAAAAAAAAATCGCACCTCGTTCAATTATGTATTTAATTAAAAATATTATTATATTCTTTTCGACATTTATATGATAAACAAAATATGAATAAAAATTTGTAAATAGTCTAAATAAAATATTTTCTGATTCGTTATTGAAAAAATATCATATATTGGTGTAAATCATATTTTTTTTTATAATTTTCGGAATTTAGGGATTTTTTAAAGATCCCCACGGAATCTCAATTTCTACAATTTTTTTCGCAGTTTTCCAGTATTTTTTTAGTAGTTTATTTTTAAGTTGCAAAATAAATGTAGGTAAATGTTGTTTATTGATTAAAGAGGAATTAATTATTTAAAAATTTGTATAACTACCATAATTATTAAAAATTATAATAATTATAGTAATTAACTAGTTATAATTATTAAAAATTATAATTGGAGGAGAAAAAGCTTTGATAAGAATCGCTGCGATGAATAATGCTAAAAGGCATTGCGCTTAACCACGAGTATCTTGCGGTGACGATTTTACCTTCTTTTTTCATTTTATTTGAAAATAAGAAGATTGGGAGGCACGCGACGAGTTCCGCTTCTCAAGTAAACCGAAATAGAAACCCGTGAGCCTCGGGACCACGACGAAAACCACGGCGTACGAAATTCACGAAATCTCCAAGACCGCAGAATACTACCGAGGGCAATCTCACAGTAAAGTAGCGAAGCGTTTACTTTATATGCTTATGAATACATACACACGTATACAAGAACCCAAACAAACCCATATAAAATTTTATTACGTAGAATTATGAATATTAATTAATTAATTAAGTCATTTATTTATTTACAACTATTCATAATTATAATAAAATAAAATATAATATAATATAATATAGTGATTATATGATTTTTCGTAACATTGTAATATTGTAAATATAAAAATATATAAACGTAATAAATAAAATCCAATAATAAAAAGAGATATTTTATAAATCTATTCTGATATTTCTTGTTAATAAAAAAGAAAATATTTTATTTTATTTTATATTTTAAGAATGATTTATTAGTTGAAGAAAAAAAACCATTAAACAAGATTTATTTTATTTTTATCTCTTTACATTTCTTTTCAATCTGAATTATACAAACAATTTTGTTTAAAATTTTTTATTATTACTACATGCACAAGGATTTTCTTTTACGCGTTCCCATATTTTGCTTTTTATTTCTCCTTTTTATTTTTGCTTTATTTATTTTATATAACACTTCGTTCCGAAACTCAACTCTTTCTGTTTCGTAACGCGGAGACTTGCCTGCATAGGAGTGCGAAGATGATAAATTTTGCTAAGAGACGAGAGAAGGCAGGTGTAACTCTCCGGAGAAAAGCCTCGAATTATTCAAACGAGTAATGCTGAGCCACTCGCACATATACATACGTGAATACGTGCTTTCGTCGAATTGCAATTTCCCTAATTCTTTTTTCTCACTCGGGTCGACGAAAATACTTAATTGATTTTAAATTCATACTTTTTCGACTGCAAATTATAACTTCGTTTATAATTATAAAAATAAATTTAAAAATTAAAGAATTTTTTAAATATACAAAAAAAATATCATTAGTAAATTATCTCAATTTACTAATTTTCCTATTTTAGTAAATTAAATGAATTTCCTAATTTTGTTATTTTCGTAAATTAAATTACTAATTTTCTTATTTTAGTAAATTAAATTAATTTATCAATTTTCGTTTTCAATAAATATATTAATTAACTGTGCACAAAAATGAGATATTAAAATGAGTTTACAATTACTTTATTAATATTACAATGGCTCATCAGTAATGATATTTATTCGTGTTTGGATTATCGTAATTGGCTTATCGGAATCGACACGTGATAATTATTATCACAATAATAATGACAAATATTATTATTTTAACAATCGAGCAGCTTTTGGGAGACTGTTATCAAAACATATTGAAATACTCGTGTCGTTTGTCAAACAAATGAGAGTCAAGGTATCCTAGTATGTACGTGTTTCACTTGCTTATCCCTTGGAAGCCCACGAGATCTATGTATATATCAACACGTACGTATAGGAAAGGCTCTACCTACTGTGCTCACACTTGTTGCATCGAGGTATGAAATTACCGTCGTCGTATTCATTTCCCTGTCTGGTGCATGTTCCTACACACGTGCACACTTCCATTTATCGATATACTTCCAAGATGTGATAGTGTCGAAACATCGAGCGTGTACGGGGGATGGAATCCACATCTACGTGTAACCACCGAATCGAGGTTCACGTAGAGCCTAACCGTTCCACAAATGTGACCCATGATATTTTATACCATCGTTTCGACTTCAAAAGTAGGGCTATTTCTTCTTTGACGTTTGTATATCCAAAAGATCGGATATTTTATGGGTTTAAAGTTAATTAATTTATTTATTAATGTACAATTGTATAATTGCATTGTTAGGTAGGTAATGGCATAAATGTATTATTTTATTATTTCATAAATACAGAATTGCTTAATTGTATGATTGCATAAATGCTTAATTGCAAAAATGCATTATTTCACCATTGAATAATTGCACTATTGCATTACTTCATAATCTCAGAATTCCATAATTGTATAATTGCATAAATGCTTAATTGCAAAACTGCATTATTTCATAATTGAATATTTTGATAATTGCATAATTGCATGATTTCATAATTGCCTAATTACACAATTTCATTAATTGTATCAAATCATGATCGTACTATTAATAACATTCTAGCATTATAAATAGCCCCAACATAATTAATTACACAATTAATTCTTATATTTTTCACTATATAATTACAAAAAAAAAATTCACACGCTGTTTTCTGTTCCCCTATAAAATTCGAGGTCCACGTCGAGCCAAAAAAAAAATTTCCTCAAATTTATTCCAATTATTTAATTTCAATGATTCAACGTCCCCCACTGTACCCCCTTAAGATCACTAAAGCCCTTAACGATTCTCAAACCAAAATCACATCTGATGATACTGAAAGGTGTCTTTTGCAAGAAAAAAAACCAGCCCACATACAGCACTCGTGCATTTTCGTAAATTAAATTGGATGGAGTGTCTGATCACTACTGGACTTATCTACTGAACGCCGAAACGTCACGTTCTCTTTTCTCTACCTGTTCTCGTGTTTCTCTGTCAATGCCAGGGGAACAAGAGGAAGTGCACATCCAAAGAAGGAGTTCAAAGACGACGAGAAGGATTGTCGAGAAAAGGGTAGACGAGTCTAGGGAGGGAGGAGGGGGGGGGGGGAGGCAACATTCATGAAAGATCCTCAACGTCAATAGCTCCATTTACCTTTTCAACAAAACTTTATACTCCTGACACTCTCCCCGTTCCCTTTGCTCGTACAAAGCGTTTCTCTGTGTAAAATATCCTGAGAACTTGTGAAAGAATGCTTGCACTTTTGCCAGCAGAAGCGAAAGGATCAAAGTCAGACGGCCGACAATGGACATTTTCCACTTGGAAAAGTTCCTCGGATACATTTCGCCCATCGTTATCATCGAATAACGTTTTGTTATATATATACTTTTTTTTTGGGTCAATATTGATGAAACCGGAAGTAATGAAGGTGTAATTAAATATTTTCTAGATCAAATTATTTTGTTCAATTTTTATTAAATATGAGAATTTTTTATTAAAAATATCGTTGCTACTAAAAATTATGTTAAATAATTATTCTTTTCATTATTAAGAATGCTAATAATATACTAATGATAATAATAATAATCATTATTATTGTTAATATTATTTTATGTAATTTTTGAAATAATAACAATTATTTACGAAATTTTACGAATTTAATGATTTAACAATAATAATAATAATAATTATTATTATTATTTTAGTGTAATTAAATACTTATTCACAGTTTTGACATAATTAAAGAAAAAAAAGTATAAATATATATTTTCTCATTGCGAGTTTTGAAACGTGCGAGGGAATCGGTGCCGCGGTGGATTATAATTGACGTCGGCGAGAGACGGGCGCACGCACTTCCGGTTTTTGCCAGACGATCGATGCGCGACGAGGAGCTTAAGGCTTTTTGCCTCGGCGACGAACAAAAATACGTCACTTTTCATTAAGAGCTTTCTCGAACGTCAACCGAATTGCAGACGTCTCTCTCTTCACGTTTTCAAATTTAACCTCCTCATGGAAGACACTATTAAAATAAATAATTACTATTGTACTTGTATTGTATTGTAATTTTCTTTTAATGAAAAAAAAGAAAAAAAATTTATTTTAAATGAAAAAAAATGGAAGATTTATTTTAAATGATAAAAAATTGAAAATGTATTTTTGTTTAATTGATAAAAATTGGAAACTCCTTTTGATTGAAAATAAATTTTTTTTATCAAGAGAATGACAATTTTTTAGTTAAAAAATTGAAAATTCATAGAAATTAATAAAATTTCCACTTTTCAACCAAAAGAAATCATTTTTTATTCACTTCGATCCAGCGGGAGGTCGAGAATATTTCCAATTTGCAATATCATTATTTTTTTTAAATTGTTTAATTTAAAAAATGTTTTCGTGAAAAAAATGGCTTTTCCTTTTTCGGACGAGGGGATGAAATTTTTTGTTCGCAGGCCGTTGTTCCTTTGGTGAAAAAAAAACTTTTTGCAGGCTTTTGAAAAAATACATCGTTGAATAGAAAATATTATTTCGTGCCTGGGAAAAAAGGGTAAAAGGCTAGAGGCTCCCTTAAGGCCTTGCGAAAGAAAACGAAGGTCGTGTCTGGAATTTTGCTTCTCGCGTTTATACCTCGCCAGGTGGAGACTGTTCGGTTGCCATGGGGATCCGGGAGAACCTTCTCGTTCTCAACCCTCTCTTTCATCCCCTTTTCTCTCACTCTCTTCCCATCTCCTCAATCTTGCTCCCCCTTTAGACCCCTCTCTCTTTTCCTTTACCCTCGTAGGTCAGGGCCACTTCCGGGCGGACAAATCGCGAACTAAACCCTCCCCCCTCCCTCCCCCATAACAGGTGGTGTTTTTCCAGAGAATTCTTAATTTTCAATTTGATTTTTCAATTTTTATACTATTTTTTTTTAAATCGTTTATTCCCCCTGCTCATCGATATTTTGGTTGGGAAACTATTTTAGAAATGTTCTGTCGAAGGATTTTCGAAATATAGAGCACATTTTTCGCAATTACAAATTTCGAAAAAAATAAAATGAAAAATCTAAAAGTTATTTAATTATTGGAGTAACTTTTTTAATTTGTTTCCATTTTTCAGAACTCCTTTTTTTCAATTTTCCAAATTTAACAAGTTGCAATACTTAACATAAATATTGATAAACAAAAGTAAGTCCAATATAACGATAAGTAAAGACGAAAAATTTTTTTTGGTTTTTTTTTTAAATAAATTCGGAAATAAAAATGGTTTGAATTTTTTAATGGCAAATAATTGGGGAAAATCAATGTTGATAAAAATCTGCGGATTCGCACGGTCAATTGACTTTTCATTCGTGAACTCTCGAGACGAAGAAAAAATTCTCAAGTTCCCTGAACTGTCGCAGAGTCTCGAGACATAATTCATTGAGAATCATAATGTGCTTGCCAGCTGTAACCTCGAGCTTCGTTTCTCTCAATCCAATTTAATTCGTAAGGAGGAGCGAACAAAAAATTAGATATACGTCTATACTAAAATAGATGGGGATAAAGTGAGACTTAAGGGTGAGGAGAAAAGTTATGGGTAAATGTTTAATTAACCAGTGATACGGTTCTCTCTGGAACATTCTTCTAAGTTCAAATATTGGTAATGAGATTACAAAAAATTCACTCGTTTACGAAAAATTCATAAATCAGTCAACAAAATATTTTATTTTTAACGAACGTCCAAATTTGCCCAAAACGTCGAATTGAAATCGGAACTATGAAAAGACCCGAACAAACTTTGCAAGTATTTACGTATTTAAGAAAACTGAAATTTTTCATAGTTTAAATTTACAAAAATTAAGTGGTTAAATCATTAAAAAATTTGAAATACAAAAGTTGAGGGATCGCATTATTTTTTATTGATAAGGTTAATACTACTGAATTAATAATTTATTATTATTCATTATTAATATTTATTAATGTATTGTTTTAATAATAATAAAAACAATTAATAATCTTTTTTTAATGATAATTTTATATAATATTAATGATAATTATAATAATAATAATAGTTAATTCGATCGTTTGGAAAAAAGGGACGAACGAGTTTTTAACATCGAGAGGTTTAAACCCCTCCCGGAGTATTTGGTACTCTCGAGTTTGAGGATCGATAAAACGCGGTGTACTCGCACAGTGTCTACGCATCCTCTCCTCTCTTTTTCCTCTGCAGCATTTTTGTCCCTTCCATAGAAACCTTTTCCCGCCATGAATTTTTCCCCCTCCCCTCACCCTTGATTTTCCTCGTCATCCCCAGTTTCATCAAGCACCGTGACTGTCACTCGTTTCCGTTTTTTTTTTTCGTTCACCCTCTCGCCTCTTTTCCTGACCCACCCTTATCAGTCCCTCTTCACAGGAGAACAATTTTTTTCCCTTATTTTTCATTTATTTTCGCATTTAAGAACTCGAAAGTCTCACCCTTTGTGAATTTTGATATTCGATGGCGAATATCTGTAAATATTTTTGAAACGTATCGAAATTCAAAACAAAAAAGCTCTTTCACGAAAAAAACTATATATTTTGAGGCCTCAGGGTTGGAGGGGGCGGTTTGTCATTTTTCCGCATATTTGGTTTCTCTGAAAAATTCCCAAAGCCGATAAACCCGATATTTTCCGTGATGGAAATCTCAATATGCAGATAGCGAATATACGATTGCGTATGGAAATTCATCGGTGGGAATATGGAACATCGGCTGAGTTCGAAATTCTTCTTTTTTTTTTCTTTTCACTCTTTTCAGTATCGCAGTATTAAACGAGTCATCGAGAGGTTTATCTTTTTATCAGAAATTCGGTTCGTGCTGAAATCGATCAGCTATAGAAGTTAATTGAGGATTTTTTAAATTCATTTTTTTAATTAATTTTTAGTTTTTTTCCAAATAAAATTGATTTCCGGTTGAAGAATACATTTTTTTTAATCCAGCTATAAAAACACGAAAGAATTTTCTATTTAATGAATTTTAAAAAAGAATCGATGTACTATTGAGAAATAAAATTGATTTTCGGCTCGAAGAGCAAATTTTTTTAATTCCAGATATAAAAATACCTAAGGATTTTTTATTTACTAAGTTTTTCGAAAAATTCGTATTATTTTGGCAAATACAATTCATTTTTTATAGAAAAACATATTTTCACATGAAATAGTATTTTTATATCCAAAATCCAATATTAATAAAAATAAAATATAAATATAAAAAATAAATAGAAATATATAAAATAATAAATATAAAAATATAAAATTAATATTAATATTAATATCGATCAATAATACATTTATTTTCGATAAATATATTTGATTGCTGATATTTCGTAGGAAAAGCATCCCTGGGGTGTTGAAAGATCGATCGAGATTGAACGAAGAATCAGGGGGGTCCATATTGATGCGAACGTTTTGATATGCGGTAGGTCGAGGTCTTGAAAGCTCTGGCCAATCGCACCAACACATCGATGGTCTCTGACTCTCGACCCTTGGTGGAATATTCAATTGGCCAGATCCGACACTCCATCGGGCCAAATGTGAACCACCCGGAAGCTCGTGTCCTTCATTCCCACCATCAGCTGGGAATACCGGATCGTCCACTCGATCCTCGATCCCTCACGTCACGTTCGTGAGCTTTGCCCCCTGAATGTGTATCTCTCGAGGCTCTTTTCGATAGGCATTTGGAAGGCAAAGGTTGAAGATAAGGTTCGAGGGTTCACCTTGCACTTCGAGTTGAAGGGGACCCCTATTGGTTGGCCCCTATTCGTTGAACGATCAGAAAGTGTAATTCGTCAGGATCCCCTCGATGGGGTTTGAAAGGAATCCAGCCAACACTCAGGGCTTCCTCGATATCTTGGTGAACCAAAAGTGGTCACCAAGGATTCTCGAGGTTTCACCTTCTCGCCTCAGAGTAAACGAAAACTCGGTTTGGATTCTGAATGAATTGTAGTTGAGGGTAGCTACAGCTAGAACCTTCATACGACCCAAAAAACGACTTTTTTTTAATAATATTCTTTCGTTATTATCTAGAGAGTTCCAGAAGTCCCTAATATTTACCAGCGTGTATGAGGAATGACCCGTTATCGCAAAAATTATTATTTTAAACCAAACAAACCCAAACCCAAACAATTTTTTATGGAAACACGATAAAACAAACCCAAACATTCGATTACTCAACGATTATATACCGAACCCAAAAAAATGCAAATCCAAACAACCTTTTACCCAAAAATGATCATCGAAACCCAAACCCAAACAATCTGTAACGCAGTAATGATAATCTGAACCAAAAAAAAAAACCAAAAAATCTGGTACTTTGGATTGATAATCACAACCCAAACAAACCTAAACAAACCATCAACCTAAACAAGCCAACAATGACGACCTAAAAAGTTGGTTTCTTTTCCATCAAATTCCAAATAGCAGTCATCAAGTACCAACCATTGCCAAGTAGGATTCCATCGAGGTCTGATAAAAGTCCTTTCGAGTTGTTGATTCTTGTTGTTGGGTTGTCGAACCCAAACAAACCCAAACAAACAAACCTAAAAAAACCATCTGCAAACCAACAATGATGATCTAAAAAGTTGGTTTCTTTTC
>JAPYZJ010004155.1:0-14705 GCA_030522765.1 Ophioninae sp. B BG-2022a | reverse complement strand
TAGGATTTAGAATTAGGATTTTATGTGGGATTTAGAATTAGGATTTTATGTAGGATTTAGAATTAGGATTTTAGGTGGGATTTAGAATTAGGATTTTATGTAGTATTTAGGATTAGGATTTTATGTAGGATTTAGAATTAGAATTTTATGTAGGATTCAGAATTCGGATTTTATGATTTATAAATTTTTATGTATGATATTTACGTAAAATTTTTACGTAAAATTAAATTTCGACATCACTTAGTGAATCTTTTTTCTCGTTATATGTAGTGGTTTATCAGCACTATACATGTTGTTATCAAAATTAAAGTCTAAAATTGAATATTATATATTTTCATTATTTTTTTTTGTACGAAGTTACATCAGGTATGGCCTTATTACGAGCAGCGGTCTGACAAGGCCCAAAAGACACTTTAAAAAAAAAAGTTTATAGTTAATAGTGAACCCTGTTTTCTGGACCAAAATTATTATTTATACGTTGATTATTGAATAAATGATTAAATAAACATTTTTGTTTTATTTCAACCTTCCTAGTTTTTTCGTTGCACTTGAAAACAAATAAAGTGGGCCTTACATGGGTCGGGTACCTTACCAGGTAAACGCGGCTATTAAGGTAGCGAGATTTCTTTCACCCTTTGGTTTCCCTCAAAGGAAATCCAAAATGAATTATAGACCGACATTCGTTCTCGATTTACAAAACGAAATAGGAAGTGTGTTATCTCGAGCGTGACCCCATTCGAAATCGTTTATTTTCATGTTCACGACATACATAGGTAAAGAAGCCAGGCGAGTGATCTTCAAGAGTACGTTCCCGGGGTATTGAAGAGGTAGACGTACCCCAATACCGTCGTTCACTGTGGCCAGATGGATTCGGAGCACCGTGAGATCCGCGTTATTCTCACTTGGATAAACCCATACATCGAGTCCCTCCTTAACATCTATCTCTCTCATCTCTATACCTGAAGACTTCTCCGTGCCTGAATCTTGAAAAAACACCAACGCTTAAGGGGTCGTCTCCGTGTAAATTTTTCAAAAAATCGTTTTGGTTTTTTTACATTATTGTATAGTATAGACACTGTTCTAAATATTCTGTCAAATTAAAAAATAATTTTTTTTAATTTTTGAAATCTAAAAATTAAATAAAAAATTTAATTCAAAAATTTAAAAGAAATCAAAATCTTTAAATTTGAAGATTTTAATCAAATTTAAATCAAATGCGCGTTCCTCGCAATGGCGCGTTTTTCTCGGAATGGTGTTTTTCAAAACAGTGTCCACTTTCAAAGAAAGAGTTTTGAAGATGTCTATTTCCAATTTTGAGAAAATTCACTAAATGCACTTCATTTTCTATCCCGCTAAGGAAGCTTTTTTTAATCTTCCTATTTTCTTTTTTACGAAAAACTGTCGAAAAAAGGGCCAAATTCGATAATTTTTGTTCAAATCGTCACCACTTTGTCAAATTTCAAAAAAAAAACTTCAATAGCGGGATGGAGAATGACGTTAGAAATGTTCTCTCAAAATTGGAAATATACATCTTCAAAATTCTCCTTTTGAGAATGGACACTGTTTTGAAAAGCACCATTCCGAAAAAAAACTCGTTTAAAGATTGACTTGGCAGATGTCCCATTCTCTTTTTACAAGAAACGCTGTAGTGATCGTAATAATTTGAATTTCGATAAAAAAATTTGACACAATGTTTAATACAGTGTTACGATAATTAAAAAAAAATGATTTTTTGAAAATTTCATACTGAGCTGATCTTTTCAACTGTTATTCCGTGCTCCACATTTGGTTCACTTTTACACATATTAGTGAAGGCTGAGGGGAACTCTAGGAGCTTTAGGATAAAAAAAAAGAACGGTTAGTGCCTTTGGGAAAATCCGGTTCCATTTTCCATTTGGTTTTCTAAGGCTACAGATATTTTTGTAGGGTCTTGCCACAACTGCAATACTCCATTCTGTGCTCAATCTCTTCGTTATGACTTTCTCTTCAAAATGCTGTTTTAATACCTGAAATCCGATGATTTTTCGATTTTTGGCAGAATTTCAAAGTTGGACCATCGATTTTTGGCAATTTTTCCATACATACCCCACTGCCTCTTTTTTTGCGATTTTACAAGTGGACTTTCCGGAAAAACTACTAAAGATGAATCCAACGCTATTATTAAAGTCAGGCAAAAACCTAGCAGCTTCAGAATGACGAAAGAACGGTTGGTGGCTTTGGGAAAATTCGGTTCCATTTTCCATTTGGTTTTCCAAGGCTACAGATATTCTTTAAGGGTTTTGCCACAACTGCGTTTACCTTTTCTAGCTTAACCTTAACGAGGTTCGTCTTTATGATGGGCAGACCGCAACCCGAGCATATTACGTAATTGGATTTCCATAGCTTTGGCGCTCGTTTAACGGTTGTTCGCTTTTCCTCAATTGACGCAACGAGAGGCCACGATTATTCGAACCCTTTTGAAAAGGATTTTCCTGCCTGCAGATGGTACACTGATGCGGAGTTCTGATTCAAGATGGAAAGGTAGAGAAGTGGAGAGGACGAAATAGGTAGACCGAGGGATAGTCAGAGCCAAAGCAACTTCTGAGAGATGACAAAGGATTCGACTAACCGTAATACGTTGTCTATGTCGTAGCTACCTGACAATGAGTAGTATCCTCCCTGCTCCAACTGCAGACATCCATCTTGGTTTTCTCTCTTATGACCCAAACGCCTCGAATCTTCTCCTCTTCGAATCACCAGACATCAACAGGAATGCGAGGATCGACTGAGAATTCGGAAACGCCTGACGTGATGCTTCCGCCTCCTGGATTCGAGGGTCTCGGAGGAGGACTTTGACTGGCCTATGTCACACATGATGGAACTGGCTCTGTTGAGTCATTTCAATCAGTCGATCCTGGATCATTTTCAGGAAACGAGGCTTTGGGGGTTCCGGGTCATGTGATCATACGACAAAATGTCACGGATAAAATATCAAGCGACAAAACATCATGATAAAATATCCCTAGGAAGTCCAGAAAGAAACAAACCCAAATAAACAGAGACACAAACTAACCCGAACAAACGAAGAGAGGAACAAACCCAAACGAACAAAGACAGAGACAAACCCAAAGAAAAAAAGACAGGAACAAACTCAAACAAACGAAGACATATACAAACCCAAATAAACAAAGACACAAGCGAACAAAGACACAAACAAACCCAAACAAATAAAGACACAAATAAACGAAGAGACGAACAAACCCAAACAAAGGAAGAGACGAACAAAGCCAAACAAAAGAAGAGACGAACAAACCTAAACAAACAAAGAGACAAACAAACCCAAACAAACAAAGACAGGAAAAAACCCAAACAAACACAGACACAAACAAACAAAGATACGAACAAACCCAAACAAAGAAAGATACGAACAAACCCAAACAAACAAAGACACGAACAAACCCAAACAAATAATAACAAAAACAAACCCAAACGAAGAACGACACAAACAAACCCAAACAATCAAAGACACGAACAAATAAACAAAGGCACAATCCAACCCAAATGAAGAAAGAAACAAACGAACGAACGAACGAACGATATCAAATTTATTTTTCAGTCCTTAAAGTTCGTGCAAAAATGGTTGAAAATAAAACTACTGAAAAACAACATTACTTTGTGACTACATTATTAATGAATTAAAACGGGTTTATCTAGATATAAATTATAGATAAACAAATAAATATTAATTATTCATAATTATGTAAGTATTAATGATATTGATAATTATGTAAATATTAATTATATTAATAATCATAAATTAAATCAACTTAATGTTACATAGATCAAAATGTGGTGAAAAGTATTTTCCTATAATGGAAGAAAAAATGGGTACGTTAGTTTACACATTGAAAAGCCACTCATTCCAGTTGTTTTCCTTATTCAGTCTGGCAAAAAACGTATTTTTTAAAATACGTATTTCTTCAGAGACCCTACGACAATGGAAGAGATAATTGCTGTCATTTGGCGATCTTCTTCCTGTTATAAAGACACGAAGGTCGATCCGACGAAGCAACCAGTTATTAGGGTCTAAGAATGAATGACCAGGTGGTGGTTCGCGTGAGGGAAATAAAAGGAGGAAGCGTTTAGACGTTTGAACGAGTGTCCCCTTTTAATAATTTTGTCTGGCAGTAGACGTAATTGTCGTTGGTAGCCTTCGTATTCTTTGGGTTAACCCAAAACGTAACGATGATGGAGAAGAGCTCGGTTGGAAAGGCACTTTGGCAGCAACTCCGCCCAGTCTTTCCAAATCGTTACGGCGATGCTCGTAGTTTTCTGAAAAGCTCCGACATTTTTTTTTTTTTCTATTCCGAACTGGATCAACCGTTGACTATTCAAAACCCAGCAGGAAGAGAATATCTTTCGGCCTATGTATTACGGAGAAAAGTGAACTGGGCTGAGTCAAGTGCGAAATGGAAAAAAAGGCCTAAAAGAGGTGAGGAAGAGAGGAGAAAAAAGATCAACCGAAAGTCAGGGGTGGAGCAATTGAGTGAGGGATATGTCAAGACCAACCAAGTGGAAACTTATAATTGTTAGGATTCCTTCATCAATGCTGATACGACCATCAACCGATGTGAACGTTTTTTTTTTTTCATGTCCCTTTTTCTTTTTTTTTCTCCAGACCCGTTTCATGATTTTCCTCTTTTGAAGCAGTCGGAATCACGTATATGGATTCTGACGTCCAACCAGCAGGAGTCTACAGACCCATTGTCGTATTACCCAGGTGTCATGTCGACACCTTCAAAGCTCCCCAACCGCTTCTTGTGGCGTTTGTTACCAACCCCGCTATGAAAACGATCACTACCGCATTCACAATGTCCACTTATAGAAATCCCAATATATCATCTCAGCGTAGGGTAGCTCTTACGTATGATCTTAACGTAGGGATGCTGCAATATACAGATTTGCCTAAAAGTATCAGGAACCGAATATTTTTATACTATTTTTTAGGTCGAAGAGCAACGGGGGAGCGGGGTGGTGGTAAAATTTTGAAACGAAGATTTTAAACCGGAAATCACCCTTTTCAGACTGAGAGTTATAAAATTACGTAAAATAGATTTTATTTACGATTTTATGTACGAAATCATAATTTGTTTCGGTTTGCTTGGGTTTGCTTGGGTTTTAGCAGATTTAACAGATTTCATTTACGATTTTATTTACGAAGTCATAATTCACGGGTTTGTTTGGGTTTGTTTGGGTTTTAGCAGATTTAACATATTCAATTTACGATTTTATTTACGAAATCATAATTCAAGTGTTTGTTTGGGTTTTAGCAGATTTAACATATTCAATTTACGAGTTTATTTATGAAATCATAATTTACGTGTTTGTTTGGGTTTTAGCAGATTTAACATATTCAATTTACGATTTTATTTATGAAATCATAATTCAAGTGTTTGTTTGGGTTTTAGCAGATTTAATATATTTAATTTACGATTTTATTTATGAAATCATAATTCAAGTGTTTGTTTGGGTTTTAGCAGATTTAATATATTTAATTTACGATTTTATTTACGAAATCATAATTTACGCGTTTGTTTGGGATTTAGCAGATTTCACATGTTTAATTTACGATTTTATTTAGGAAATCATAATTCGCGTTTTTGTTTGGGTTTTAACAGATTTAACAGATTTAATCTACGATTTTATTTACGAAATAACAATTTCCATGTTTTTGTTACTTATTTATATATTTTCAATATTTATATTTCATTAATGATCTGAAATAAATAATAGATAATAAATAAAGAATAAAATCACGTGAAACAGTGATTTTCCATAGCTGTCAAATTAATTCAAACGAATTCAGATAGATGATGAGTTGATTCGACTAAATCGTGAATGACACGTTGTTTCGAATCACCAAAAGAGGCTGTCTGATTTTAGCAACAGTTTAAAGTAATATTTTACGACGTCGTTTTCTCTTAGAATTTCCATTGGTCCTAATACTTTCCATCAAGACTGTATACAGCAAACTAGGACCAAACATGTCGCGCAGTTTGTCGTGTCTCCGCAAAGTTGGATCAACCTGGGTTTGTTTGGGTTAACCTGGGTTTATTTCGGTTAACCTAGGTTAACCTGGGTTTATTTGGGTTAACCTGGGCTTGTTTGGGTTAATCTGGGTTTGTTTGGGTTAACCTGGGTTTGATTGGGTTAACCTGGGTTTGTTTGGGTTTGTTTGGGTTAACCTGGGTTTGTTTGGGTTAACCTGGGTTAACCTGGGTTTGTTTGGGTTTGTTTGGGTTAACCTGGGTTAACCTGGGTTTGTTTGGGTTTGTTTGGGTTAACCTGGGCTAACCCGGGTTTGTTTGGGTTTGTTTGGGTTAACCTGGGTTTGTTTGGGTTAACCTGGGTTTGTTTGGGTTAACCTGGGTTTGTTTGGGTTAACCTGGGTTTGTTTGGGCCAACCTGGGTTTGTTTGGGTTAACCTGGGTTTGTTTGGGTTAACCTGGGTTTGTTTGGGTTAACCTGGGTTTGCTTGGTGACAAGTGACTCCCCGGATGTTGGTCCATTTCGTGGTTGAAACTTCTCACTGCTTCTTCCGGTTGCAAGATCATCCCTAAAAACGAAAGTTTCGCTAGAGGTGATTTTCATCACTGGAACATTCGAGATATGAAAAGGACGCATCAACACAGGCGACACATCAGACTACAACTTGGCTGAAAATGTCCATGAGATATATTTGTCGTGTCGGGTGACCAAACGGTTTTCAGGCAAACATTAATATTGACCGGGAATAGTCCGTGAATTTCTGTGGCTGTTGACAGTTCGCCTCACCGGTGACATCAAAGGAAATCTCGTCTCGTATACTTTTTCTTTTCGGTTTCTATTGGGTCTCTGGTGAGGTATAGAGGAATACGAGCACCTGCCTAACCACACGAGTGCACTCCGGGACAACCAAATATTTAACAAAAATACGATTCTGGACGAAGCCATTAACTTGTCCCATTGTGAAGACTTTTGGGTCTCTGAAAAAACCGACTATGGAACATCCGGTTTCTTGCTGATTTTTAGCTAGGGTTTAAAATTACCGAAATTTATCTCGAATGTTTGTGAATTAGTCGAGTAAATACACGTTTTCTCGTTAGTGGACTGATTAATGCTTTTTTTGGGGTCGGGTAGAAATTTTGAATGATCAGAAAGTTCAAAATTCTGAATTTAAATATATCGAAAGTACAAATTTCGTAAATTTTTGGGTTTGTTTGGGTTTGTTTAAAATCAAGAATTGATAATCGAACTAATGAACCCAAACAAACCCAAACAAATTTCGTTAACTTTTACGAAATTTCTAGATTCGAACTAAGAAAATTCGGAATTTTGAGCCACCTTGTCATTCGAAATTCGGGTATCCTACTCAGCCTCTATTTTTCCATTTTCCTTGGGATGGAAAATTTTTTTTTGGTCCTTGCATTTTTCTTTTTCGAAATTTTCGGTGGCCTGCTTACGATTTTTAATAAATAAGTTTTGGACGTTCGTGCTGCAAACCTCGAGATTAGCGATTTCGCAAATCACTGATGGCTCACCGAGTTTTTGGGTTTTATTGGGTTTGTTTAAAATCGATTTGAAAATCAACCTAACGAACCCAAACAAACCCAAACAATGTTCGTTAACCTTTACGAAATTTCTAGATTCGAACTATTAAAATTGAGAATTTTGAGACATCTGGTCATTCGAAATTCGGGTGTCCTACTCAGCCTCTTTTTTTCATTTTACTCGTGATAGAACATTTTTTTTTATCCTTGCATTTTTCGTTTTCAAAATTTTTGGTGACCTGCTTATTATTTTTAATAAACACAAGAAAGATGAAAAATACAGTTGGGCAATAAGTTTTGGACGTTCGTGCTGCAAACCTCGAGATTAGCGATTTCGAAAATCGCTGATGGCTCACCAAACGTCTCTGACGCCCTAGTTACGGTGGTTGGATCGTTAGAAGATCCAGCGACGCGTAATAAAATCGTTGAATCTAAAATGGACAAAGGATGAGACTCCTGGCGCAGCAGGTCGCCTCCCATCATTACTCAAAGTAACCTAAGCGTGCTAGTGTAGCGGTCTGTAGACTGGATCGCCTCATTCAGCCACTGTTACATTGTACTGTTATATTCTATGATGGTACTCATCAAGAATATACAGGGTGTCCAACGACAGAATTCCATCCGTAAAGAGAGAAGAGAGTGGGGGGGGGGGGAGTAGGGGGTGAAATTCTGAGTTGATTGATATAAGCATGTATGGTTCCAGGATCAACCCCTTAATTATTAATTTTTAAAAACAGCTTAGGTAACGTAATTTTTAAGGCAATAGGTACGCCTCCATAAGAAGGACGAAAGTATTTTTTTTTTCAATTCTGAAATAGTTTTGAGTGTCTATCTGATCGAAAATTTTTAGCTGATTACGGATGTCATCGAATTTTTGTCGAAAGCACTGCACACAGCAACAAAAATCGTGTTTTTAGAAATTTTTCACGATTTTTTCGTGGACATTTTGAGTTCTGGGGACAATGAATGGTAGATTCGTACTCAAGGGATAAAATTACATCGAAAGAGACGTTAAAAAAAATTTGGATTTTTGAGGATACAAAGTTTTTTCACTAAATCAGTGATAACTTTTTTCCCTTTAGGATTTGGTACTCCACTTTGGGCTTAATCTCTTCGTTATGGTTTTCTCGTCAAAATGCTTTTTTAATTATTGAAATCCGATGCTTTTTCGATTTTTGGCAGAATTTCAAAGTTGGTTTATCGATTTTTGCAGATTTTTCCATACATACCCCTTTGCCTCTTTTTTTGCAATTTTTCGAGTGGACTTTCCGGGAAAACTACGAGAGATATCGATATGAATCCAACGCCATTATTTAAGTCAGGCTAAAACCTTTTCCAAACGCACCAATTGAATTTCTATAGCACAGGAGAAGATTTCGGAAAAGTGACTGAAAATGTCGAAAAACTTTTGTTCCGAAAAAAGTCGAAAAACTTATTTTCCGAAAAAAGTCGAAAAACTTTTTTTCCGCTAAAAGTCGAAAAGCTTTTTTTACAACTCTTAAAAAGATCTATTCAATCTTCAATTTCCTGCTGATTACAAATATGCCCGAGTTTTTGCCGAGAGTACAAAATTAGTCTAAGAAAAAAGCAAAAAACTTTTCTCGAATATTTTTTTATAATTTTTCCCAAGAAATGGAGAGTTCAACGCAAATTAAATTAATTTCTCTTCAAGGAACAAAAATAAATCGAAAAGGACCTGCGATATGACACTGAACGTCTAAATACAAAAACGAACATTACATATAATAATTCCGAACATTAGTGATCCTGATAAGGGCCGTTATGCATTGGCCTTCACAGCACATACTGAAAACGTGTCACAGGAAAAAACTTCTTTTTTTTTTCGAGAGACTTTCATCCCTAAATAACCAATCCATGTCGCTATGTGCTGATGGTATTTTGCGTCATTCTTGTGGTATTTTTCCGTTGACACGTTCCATTATCACACCGTTTGATATATCAAGAAATACGGACCAAAAAAAAGAGAAAAAAAAACAAAAAAAAAACGAGAGTGACGCGAAAATGTCCGATAGATCGTGATGGAAACTGAGCGATATTTCAGAGGCCAGAGGGAGGGATTGGCGATGAGGGGAATTGGCGGTGAGGGGAACGAGAAAAAAAATAATTTATCGATACGACGAGAATACTGAGAATGGAGAATGCAGAATGACAGACTCATCAATGAAAACGTACTGGAGGTCTGTGGGTTTGTTTGGGTTTGTTTGGGTTTGTTCGGGTTTGTTCGGGTTTTTTTGTGTTTGTTTGGGTTTGTTTGGGTTTGTTGGTACGACGAAAATACAGAGTATAGAGAATGCAGGATGACAGACTCATCAATGAAAACGTACTGGAGGTCTGTGGGTTTGTTTGGGTTTGTTCAAGTTTGTTTGTGTTTGTTTGGGTTTGCTTGTGTTTTTTTGGGTTTGCTTGTGTTTGTTTGGGTTTGTTTGTGTTTGTTGGTACGACGAAAATACTGAGTATAGAGAATGCAGGATGACAGACTCATCAATGAAAACGAACTGAAGGTCTGTGGGTTTGTTTGGGTTTTTTTATACGTTTGTTTGGGTTTGTTTGGTTTTCTTGGTACGACGAAAATACTAAGTATAGAGAATGCGGGATGACAGACTCATCAATGAAAACGTACTGGAGGACTGTGGGTTTGTTTGGGTTTAATTATACGTTTGTTTGGGTTTGTTTGGGTTTGACGTCACGCATAGACATCAAACTGCGCGATATTTCAGAGGCCAGTGGGAGGGGGCAAGGGAATTGGTGGTGAGAAGGACGAGAAAAAAAAAAATAATTTATCGATACGACGAGAATACTGAGAATAGAGAATGCAGGATGACAGACTCATCAATGAAAACGGACTGGAGGTCTGTGGGCGCAGTCCTATCGGGTGGTGGTTCGGACGGTCTCTATCACGCCCTGAAGAGTCAATCAATTTTTTTTTTTTAACCCTTGCTGAAGCTTTCTGTACACATCGAGAAGGGCGAAAAAGGGGGGGGGGGGTTAGGGGGGTTGGATACGAGAACGCAAGGCTGGTGACGCAGCCCTCGACGAACGTCCACATCGATCGCTGATCCATCCAAATGACGCCGTTGTCCAGAATCAAACGCGACGCTCTGCACTCACCGAATATTCAATAGACTATGGAGGAATAGTCACGGGCTCGGGCACACACATACGGACGCGCCACTTATTCGTGTTTACGACCCTAAGAGAATTTAGCTGCTATTGAGCCATCGTCAATGGAGTTCAAGAGTAGAAAAGAGAGGTCGATCACTTTTTTGGGAATGCGGGAGACGTTCGAAAAATCATAATTATCGCGTCGCGTGTTAATTTTTTTTTGTTTTTTTTTTTTTTTTGGAGATGCGTTTCTGGTTAGTTGAGAAAAAAACCAGTCTGGTTTTTTCTAAGTTTTTGAGCGTGGAGAAAAATCATTGGGATTTGACTGTTCAGTTATCAAGATTTTAACAAGGTCAAGAGCAGATTGGGTTTGGGGAAACCCAAACATACGTCGAGATGGACCCAAACGTACGCCCAAACAAACCCAAACAAATCCAAACATACGACCAAACAAAACGAAACAAAGTCAAACATAAATCTTGGATTTGAAGCAACCCAACACGATTTCTGTTTGGGTTTGTTTCTTTGGGTTGCTCTAAATTCAAGATTTATGTTTGGGTTTGTTTGTTTGGGTTGCTCCAAACCCAACATTTATGTTTGGGTTGCTCCAAACCCAATATTTATGTTTGGATTGCTCCGAACCCAATATTTATGTTTGGGTTGCTCCAAACCCAATATTTATGTTTGGGTTGCTCCAAACCCAATATTTATGTTTGAGTTGCTCCAAACCCAAAATTTATGTTTGGCTTTGTTCGTTTGGGTTGCTCCAAACACCAAGATTTATATTTCGGTTTGTTTATTTCGATTTGTTTGGTTGTACTCCCAAACAAACCCAAACAAACAATAAACCGTGTTGGGTTGCTCCAAACCCAAGATTTATGTTTGGGTTTGTTTCTTTGGGTTTATTTGGTCGTTGGATTGATTTGGGACTCAAACAAACCCAAACATAAATCGTGTTTATTACCACAAACAATTAAACGAAATGATAAAAACTGCCAAATAAAATACTGATTCCAGTCCTATTGTCTCAGACTACAGGTAACACCGCTCAGAAAAACCAGAAATGACGATCGATATCGCAATATCAGAAAAATCTGTTTCATCCAATGGAATACTGGATACGGATGTGATTATCAAAGTATCGACAGATAGAGATTCCCATTCGAGCTTTTTTCAAATACGACTATTCTGGATTGAGGTACACGTCTTTTGAGGCAAAGGTTGACACTTCGAGATATTTCCGTGCAGTTGACATTTAGCAAGTAAGATGATGAAGTCCACAATGGGAACTCGCTGTCGAATATTATTGATAAGCGTTGTAACGTTCACAGATACACTGACGCAGTTTCAATTGGAATCGAGTGTAAGCTTGGAGGTGAAAAGCTATTTTTGAGAGCTTTTCCAACCCGGATATCTTTGCTGGAATTGAAGACGAGTTGCAACTGTCGGTTGTGGTCGATAATGGTTTCAGTAAAAATGTATTATTGGATACGATCTGATATTGTATTATTAGATCCAGGATATTTATAATGGAAGCGACACCAGTCTGTTATTTCCTCTCTGTTGTTCTTCAATCCGTCCACGTGATCAATGAAACAGCCACATGAAAGAATTCCCGTTTCATAGGGAAACGGATGACAGAAATTCAATAATCGAGCAGCAAGTGAATTCGTTGAGGATTGCCAGGTTGGTAAAATGAAGTTGAATTTTAGGACCTTGCTGGCATCGATGTCAGTCGTAAACAAAAGAGCCATTCAATCTTGATAATCCATCGAACCGATCATTCAATTTTAACGCAGCATTGGCCATTCTAATAAACGACCTCGTTTCAATAGAATTATTGTATATTTACGAAGATGACGGTGGATTTTCAATTATGCAATGGAAAATGTATTATCATACTAAGGACTCACCATATCCTATGCATAGTCATTAAATTTCCAGCTACGAAACATTTATTGGGTAGGAAGTGACGTTACGCTCAGAAACTCTATTTCCGTCGGTGGAAATCGACCGGGCTTCGAGGAAGCCTCTCGTCGCGTAATTTATGCAACCAAATAGGGCATCAACAAGCGAATGGAGCCATTCTCCAGTTTACTGTATGAAAACTGTGTGGGGATGTGCTCTATTGACAAATGGAACAAACAGTTAAAAATTCTAGGATCCATCGTAATTTTTTTTGGGTTAAATAATATTGTGGAATTATTATGGAATGTTATTGAAGAAAAGGAGATAAAAGTCAAATTATTTTTATCGACGATGGAACCGAGTATTGCGTCAAGTTTGACGATCCTCCAAATGGCAAAGTGCGCACACTTGACCCTACTCGTGATTGATTAATGCAGTTATATCAATAACCGTTTGTTTGGGTTCGTTTGGATTCGTTTGGGTTCTTTCAAATGGCAAAGTGCGCACACTTGACCCTACTGGTAATTGACTAATGCAGTAAAATCAACAACTGTTTGTTTGGGTTCCTGTAAATAGCAAAGTGTGCACACTTGACCCTACTCGTAATTTACAAATGCAGTAAAATCTACAAGTGCTCGCTTGGATTTGTTTGGGTTTGTTTGGATTATTTCAAATAGCAAAATGCGCACACTTGACCCTACTCGTAATTGGCTAATGCAGTAAAATCAACAACTTTTTGTTTGGGTTTGTTTGGATTCTTTCAAATTGTCAAGTTGCTCACACTCGACCCTACTCGTAATTTACAAATCCAGTAAAATCTACAAGTGTTCGTTTGGGTTTGTTTGGGTTTGTTTGGGTTCTTTCAAAAAGCAGAGTGCGCACACTTGACCCTACTCGTAATTTACATGCGTAGTAAAATCTACAAGTGCTCGCTTGGGTTTGTTTGGGTTCTTTCATAAAGCAAAGTGCGCACACTTGACCCTACTCACTAATGCAGTAAAATCTACAAGTGTTTAATCCATTTATACGTTAGGACATCTATACGTATTTATGGATACGTATCGATGCACTACATTAGCGATTAGACCGATAACCGTGCGCATGGAAAAGCGTTGGAAGACGTATTCAACCCACTTGGTACGCTAGAGCCTAAATCGTTGACAGCGGTCCATTTAACCTATCATATGATAGAATCCAAGAGAGAGAGAAAGAGAGAGAGAGAGATTGATTGATTGATTGATAGAATTTATTATGCCCTAGCGGACTTTCGGGCAAACAGATGTACGTGAATAATGATACAAAAAATAAAATATAAAAAACATAAATAAAAATAAGAAAATAAGAATAACAATAGAATCTTATGACTAAAAATAACAAGAATAACAAAAATAACAACACATACATAAGAATAAACAAAGCTTGATAAACAGCCAAAAAAGCAACAATAAATAGAATAATATGTACTTATAAATAATAATAATAGTAATAATTACTATAATAATGATAATAAAAAAATAATAATAATAATAAAAATACTAATACTAATACTAATAATAATAATAATAATAACAATAACAATGAAGTAACATAAAGTAAGAAGATAATAAGTAGAGAGAGAGAGAGAGAGAGAGAGAGAGAGAGAGAGAGAGAGAGAGAGAGAGAGATGATGATGATGATGATAAATTTTATTATGCCCTAGAATTAACTATTGGGCAACATAATAATTTTAACAAATATTGAAAATAATACAAAAAAAAATAAAAAAAATTTCGAAAATAATAATAATAAAAACATAAAAGTTTTACAAACAAGTAACGTAAATAGAGTTACTACAAAAGTTACAAAAAAAGAAAGAAAGTAAAGAAAACAGAGAAAGAGAGAGAGATGATGATGATGATGATGATAAATTTTATTATGCCGTAGAATTAACTATAGAGCAACATAATAATTTTAACAAATATTGAAAATAATACAAAAATAATACAAAATAATTCGAAAATAATAATGATAATAATACAAAAATAAAATTTTACAAAATAAGTAACGTAAGTGGAGTTACTAAAAAAATTACAAAAAAAGAAAGAAAGTAAAGAAAACAGAGAAAGA
>JAPYZJ010004154.1:0-23405 GCA_030522765.1 Ophioninae sp. B BG-2022a | reverse complement strand
ATTTCAAAGTTGGACCATCGATTTTTGCCAATTTTTCCATACATACCCCTTTGCCTCTTTTTTTGCCATTTTTCAACTGGACTTTCCGGGAAAACTAAAGGAGCCATCGATATAAATCCAACGCCATTATTTAAGTCAGGCAAAAACCTTTTCCAAACCCACCAAATAAATCTCCATCGCATAGGATAAGCCTACTCTGCGACCTTTTGAAATATCGTGATTTTCGCGATTCCGGAAAAGTGGCCGGGAAAGCCGAAAAAATTTTTTTTCCGTTTTAAAACTATTAAAAGGGTCTATTAAACCGGAAATTTTCTGCTGATTACGAATATGAGCTAGTTTTTGCCGAAAGTACAAAATTAGACTGTGAAAATGCAAAAAAACATTTCTAGAATATTTTTTCACATTTTTCCCTAGAAATGGAGAGTTCAAAGCGAATTAAATGGTGGATTTGTTTTCAATAATAATTCAGGGGTTGATCCGCGAAGTATACATGCTTGTAAAGTCGTGGGACATCGTGGATATAGAAAAATGAGATAGTAAGAAACAAGAAGAAAAACGAGTGAAAAACATATAAAAGACTCACGGTAGTAATCCGATGGATTTTTGAAAGGTGGACAAGGAAACTCCGCGAGAGCGAAATACCGAAGCATATCGCGTCTCGGTCCGGAATACATGATTCTTCCACCGGAAGTAAGCGCGACTCTCGAGACCATCGTGAGAATTTCGTAAGTCGGAGGGTGCAAAGTTAAAACGACGAGTCTCTGTCCCCTCGTAGCCCATTGTCTAAGATACTCGACTAGGAAAAAAGCATCGAATATATCGAGGCCGTGAGTCGGTCTGTCCAACGTCAATATGTGAGAGTCTTGCAACAAACGACAGGCCAATGACAATCTTCGGGCTTCCGAGGTCGTCAATGTATTGACCAGACAGTGTTTCGTTGCTTCGAGGCCCAGCTCCTGCAATATCGCCTCCGTTTCCATGGGCGAAGCTCTCGAGCTTCCCCTCAGGCACATGTAAAAATTTAGGATTTGCTGAGCCGTCAAACCCGGACTGAGACCACTCTCGGCTGGCAGATGAGCCACTCGTGACCTTCAATTTCAAAAAAAATCCTTTTATAACGTCATACGGTATTTATGCTTTTTTCTAGTTTTTAATACACGAAAATTACAAATATTCTTTCGAATCAGCTCACATTGGATTATTCAATCTTCATAAACTCGATTTTGTTGAAAAAAAAAAACTCTATATTTCGTCCTTATTATTGAAGCTATTTAGGAAAAATAATTCTGTTTTTATATCGTTAAAATTATGAATACGAAGTAAATTTTAATCAGCTCATTGGCCTGCAAATAAATTCGATTTCTCATGGCAATTTATTTCAAATTAGGGTTTAATTAAAAATTGTGCAAAATAATTATTTTTTTGGTGTCGTTAAAAGTCTTAATGAGTATTATCGAAGCAGTTTATTAGGAGAACAAATCTTCCGGACATTTGTAACAAAAAAAAAATGTTTTAATGCATTTATTATCGTTGCAGGTTTTCCCGACTGTTTTCAATAAGCAATTGTTAAAATCTGCTGGTCATTTAATCTCGATTGATTCGAAAAGTGTAACAAAATAACAAGTGAATAATAATATAACAGAAATACCAAAAAAACGCAATTTTTCGAAAAAAACGCAACTAAAAAAAAAAGAAGAAAAAAAAACGGGTAAATAAAAACGAAAGAGTTGTCGAAACGAGCTCCCACCTGAGTGTACCGGACGAAACGGGTCGTCCGTTGAGGAGGATATCGCCTCTTTTGACGCGTCTTCGTCCGGCGATGGTTTCGACGATGGCGGTGCCTTCTCTCTCGGTGGTCGACATAACGGCGAGTACGTCATTGGATCCAGCTTCGAGGGTGACCCCGCGTAGCAACGGTAGTCCGTTCGAGCCGGAAGCTTCAACGGCGCGAAGTTGAACATGAGGATTTTGAAAGGAGGGTAATCGTCTGATTTGAGAGTAAGCTTCGGGTCCGACGATGCCCTGTCCGAGATTCGAGTGATGACCGTATCCGGGATCGATCGGAGCTATGCTGTGACGTCGATTCGCCCTACTTCCGGTCTGCAATAGATTAGCCTCGCTGGAACTACGGAATCTCGGGTTTTCCCGAACTACGAGCTGGGATTGCGACGACGTCTGGTGTTCAACGCGGCTCGGTGTCGTACCGTGAACCTGACGGAAATCGGGATCGCTCCTTGCCGATCTCATCGCCGATATCGCGTTTGGCGCGATACCGACCCCGCTGTGCGACACTCTTCGTCCTTCCTCGCTTGAATCGTAACCGCTCGAACCGTCCCTCGCTCTCGATGGTGGCAGCACCCTCGGCAGTCCAAACTTCAAATACGTGTACGAATTACTCGCCAGTGGACTCTTAGGACCGTAACGCGGATGACGGAGTATACTCTGCACCGTCGAGTCACGAAGTTGAAAGTTTCCGTACGGTAGCGGTGACTTCTCCGCTGAACCCAACGCCGAATCCGTGAAATCCGAATTCAAATTTTGCCTGCGAATAGTTTTTTTCTTTTAGTTCCTCAATTTTTTTTCTCGATTCAAACCAACCCAAACAAACCTACATTTTTTGCATTTGTTTGTCGGAGAGTTGGTTTGGGTTGGTTTGGCTTGGTTTGGAAATTCGAATTCAAATTTTGCTTGCGAATAGTTTTTTTTTTAGTTCCTCAATTTTTTTTCTCGATTCAAACCAACCCAAACAAACCTACATTTTTTGCATTTGTTTGTCGGAGAGTTTGTTTGGGTTGGTTTGGTTTTGTTTGGAAATCCGAATTCAAATTTTGCCGGCAAATATTTTTTTTTTAACTGACGGTGTTTTAAAACATTTTTGTCGATCCAAACAAACCCAAACAAACCCAAACGACAAAACACGAAGATTCGTGCCGATCCTTGCGTTCGGAAAGAATTGTCAAAATTCTTAGGTTCCAAGTTCGCGATCTATGTCTTTCGCACTTTGTATTTATGAGATTACCTATAAATCGACCATGCGTGAAGATCTTCGCTGGCGGGTGGCTCGAGGCCCCGGGTGTCCAGAGCTCCCGGCACGGAGTATCTCCTCTCCAATTCCCAAGCTTCCGATCCCATCTCGAATTATCGACTGCAACGAGTTTGTTATCGATAGAGTTATCAAATTGGCTTATCAATTAGTTGAATTATCAATTAAATAAATCAATTTATTTATTTAATTGATAAATCAAATTTAATTTAAATTAAGCAATCAATAATAATAATAATAATAACTACATAAAAACTAATAAATAATATAAGTACCTAATAAAAAATCACAATAATAAAAATAAAATAAAAATTAACAACAATGACGATTTTCCATCTATAGAAGGCATTGCGCCAAGTATAGTTCATTTTTTCGCCACGAGATGTCACCCTCGTCATTCGTTAGAGCGCTTTCGTACGGAGACGAAAAAGAAGCGCGTTTTCAACGCGGATCCGACCGCGCGCTCGGATCGCGGTGACCGTGAAAGTCTCGTGTACAGGATTCCCTCTGGGTGCGCGAGCAGACAAATCTCATCGTTGTTGCTCGGCATTCCAGAAACGTGAGCAACGACGGTAGTGCGCCTAGCGCTTTCTCTCTCTTTCTCTCTCTCCCTCTTATTTCAAGTTTTCAGTTTATTTTAAAAAATTTATTTTATTTTTTTATTTTTTTAAATTTATTTTAGGATATGTTTATTTTTAAAAATTTATTTTAGGCTATGTTTATTTTTAAAAATTTATTTTAGGATATGTTTATTTAAAAAAATTTATTTTAGGTTATCTTTATTCATTTTTTACGGTAAGTTTTACAGATATTTTTTCAATATTTTAACATTTTTTAAATCTTCATTAAAATTGCGCTTTTTGGTATTTTTATTGTATTATTATTTTGTAAAATTTTATATATTTATTTTGTTTGGGTTATGTCAAATTGGCCGAAAGTTTTACTGGGGCATAATAAAATCTATCATCATCATCATCATCATCGTCGTCGTCTCTCTGTTCGCGAACGGAAGACACGATAAAACGAGATCTCCGCATCACCGAGCAAATTGTGTGTTACGCGTAACGAAACGTCGCGCTTCGGTCGCGCACGAATTCCCATCTTCATTGTGTCGTATCGCCGCCACGATCGCGACGAGAATTATTTCGGCTCGATTTTTTTGACCACTGTCTCGATCGTCCGTACCTCACGGGTTCAAAAAAAAAGTGTAGGGGTTAAAGAGAATGAATAAAAAAAAAAAGTGAATCCGGAACGGTGGAATTTACCGCTACGTTATTCTCGTTTCAGCGCCATTGTCTGGTGTGTACAGGCAAATTTTAGCGTGTACGGTTTTTGCAGGCGTGGAGATCGCGAAGAAACGAGTAACCGTCTTCTTTCTCCCACCCCTCTTGGTTTTTCATTTTAAGCCTATTTTAAATCTATTTTAAATCTATTTTAAATATATTTTAAATCTATTTTAAATCTATTTTAAATCTATTTTAAATCTATTTTAAATCTATTTTAAGTTTATTTTACGTTCAGTTTAAGCTTATTTTAAGTTATGAGTCGTCCATCTTTGCTCAAGTCTTGCTTCATTTTCGTTTGGGTTTGTTTGGGTTATTATTTTGTTAAACTTTATATCTTTATTTTGTTAAAATCTTTGTTGTATTTTAAATCGATTAAAAAATTTTTAATCGAAAAAACATCGATGACCTTGGGAACGCAAAAACTATGACCTTGAAAAAAAACCTTATAGCAGAATTTTACTACGAACCTTAAAAAATCGTATTTTTTGTTATATATATATGTGTGTGTGTGTGTGTGTGTGCGCGTGTATATATAAAATGAAATAAATTATTAAAAAAAAGTTGAATGTCACCGGCCGTATCGTTTTGACCTGGAATTTTCCGTGTCCACGTTTATACGTGTATACACGTATACACGTGGCCCGCAGCATCCCACTTAACGGTAAGTTACCAGCGACCTAAAAATCCATAAACGCCACCTGTTCATCGGCGTTTTGCCGTTTCATTTTAATCATCGATCCGTTGAGAACAAGGAGGAAGCAAGGAAAAACGGAGAGAGAGAGAGGAAGAGAAGGTTAGCTTCGTGTCTTACGAACTGTTAACTATTTTCTCAGCTGATGTCGAAACGACTTGGCATTTCTGTGCGTCATACACGTTGTTGAAATTTGCGAATTGACGTTTGAGAAGAAAATACCATTATTATTACGATTATTATTATTATTATTATTATTATTAATTACTTTAAAACAAATTTCAATTATTTCACAATTAATTGAATCGACTTTTCCGAAAATTGAAAAAAAAATTCAAAGTATTTAAATTTTTATTCAATTTAAATGTTACACAAAAGTTAGATGATAAACAAATATTAAATGTCAAAGAAATTGTTATATTTTTCTTTGCCGAGAGTAAATCTCGATTATCTCACCAACGATATATTTATATATATGGAATTGAGAGAATTCGTGTTCCGAGGGAAAACGTGCCTGGAGGCGAAACTTTTCTTATCAAACAGTTTATCCATGTGTGACACGCGAATTCGAAAGTTTATCCTGCATAAAAATGAAAACAGCATATATGCTGTTTTCATTTTTATGAAATATTATATATATGTATATAGAAAAGTGCTCACTGCGTTTCTGTATGCTCAAGGAAAAGCGAGGTCGCGCCGGCTGTAACTAATAGAGATTGTAAGAGAATGTCGAAAATCGACTACAAGAAAAAAAAAGAATTTTGGAAAAAAAGAATTTTGGAAAAAAAATAATTTTGGGAAAAAAAAGAATTTTAGAAAAAAAAAATATTGGAAAAAAAGAATTTTGGAAAAAAAAGAATTTTGGGTTTATATGGGTGACGTTGGGAAGCTGAAGAGTGAAAGGGGCGGTGAGGGGGTCTTTTGAGCCGAGGCATACCTCGAGCGTACCTTCGTCAAAGCCAGGCCGGATATTGCCTTACTGGATGACGATACCTCACGGATATCGCTTTCCCAATGCTCGCGATTTCACGAGGATCAGAACGGATCGAAACAGAGAAAAAAAAAAGATGAGGCAAGGGGTGGGGGAAAGGGGTGGGGGAAGATTAACTTACTACCCCGATGGTGGAGAGTCTCGTCGAAGATCGAATGGAACTCTCGGGAAGGAGTTCGTACTACCGGCGAACCATGAGAATTCTCCGACCGTTACGATTTGCCTGTGTGTTGCCTCCTAACTCGTTTTTTTTTTAGCCTCGCTACTTCCATCCCGTACGACTGTGTCGTAGAACCGAACGTATCGTGAAGAGGTATAAAGCAGAGTGGGAACTCGATTATTTATACAGAGTATGAAAAAGTGCGTTAGAAACGCTCGGATAATTTTCAAACGCGACTTTCTCGAAGGTTAAACATATTTGAGGTTAAAACGACGAAACAGGCTCTTCGTTCGTGTATCCCGAAGGGGCTGGTTCTCGTCTTTTCACCGAAAACTTAATCGTCGATGAGAAAATCGATTTTGAAAATTAACGTTTTTTCTTGTTATTGAAAAATCGAGGTTCAACTGTACTACTCGTACTGTACGAGAATCCTGTACGTTTACGTGAGTCATTAAGGTGCAGTGAAGTAATGATCGTAGAGGTTCTGGCATGCGTCACTGGATCACTATAATTTTCATATATGCCACATTACTCGTAGCGGTATAAGCGAGTATTCTCTTGTCTTTTTTAGGCTCCTAGCGATATCCGCTGAATCACAGGGGGAAATAAACGAAATCTTCGTTTGCAACGGTTGTGCGGAGGAAGCTCGAAAGCTTGAATGGAAAACGTTGAATTTTGAGTTTCGGAAGTGTAGGCGGATAATCAACGTGTATTTAGGACCATGCAGAGAATCGAGGTAACTTCACTATATTTCAAAACCAGTTTTCTCACACAGGGTTCCTTCGTTGGGAAAAAGCGAAGCATCAGGCCCTGTAGAATTCATAGACGGAGGGGACCGTTCTTTTCTTTCATCTTAAAAATGATCCATTTTCGAGAAATTTCATATTATTTTCCCAATTTATTAAAAACCCAAACAAACTCAATATTCGAGTCTCTGTCGATAATAATTGCTCGGTTGGAAATAAAAACTCGCGAGTTCCGTGGGGTGAAATAATTATTCGTTCCAGACGTACCTCAACGAGTATCGAAGCGATATCGTGATATATATCGCATTACGCGTAACATTAATATTTACGTTTTGAAAAATTATTTCCATCGGTGTTGCGACAGGTGTTCGAGTACTCCACGCGCGTGGATGGGTTTCTACGAGTTTTACTCGTAACATCGTGCACACTCGTCCCAAACGTGCAAAAAAAAATATCGTTTTCGTTCGTTCCGATGCGACGAAAAATCCGCGAAACTTCAGCATTTTTTTTCCCCCACAAAACAAATATTTGTATCGATGGTTTTAAACTATATCATTCTTCCATCAATGAAGAGTAAATAGCAATTTTTGTTTGAAAAAAACAATGAAAAATAGCGACTCTAGGTCCGTTGGAATGAATTTTTGACGAAGAAAAAAATCGAGACCGGAAGTGGAATCGAATTTTTTTCATCGTTACTAAGCTTCGATGAAACTTGGAAACGCGAATATTTCTCGTTGGCCGAGTCTGAGGAACGGGTTTTCACTTGTCTCTCGAGAAGTAGTAAAAGTGCGCGCGCACTTTTATACAGCCGAGTCAGGAGACACAATTTCATTGGAAAACTTTATGTGACTAACCAGTTTTATTTTTCTTCGTTATTTTTCTTCAAATCTCCGTCGTGGGACTGAACGAAAGTGCGAGCGCACTTCGACGTCCAATCGGGGAGAACGGAGCGTGGATACGTTCTCTCGATTGGGGATATGAGTTTTCCTTGCTTACTGATTAATGGAATGTGAGCTAGAAATGGTAAGCCCAATGAAACTTTTTTTTTCACTTCCCGTTCGGGACGAGAGAGAAGGCAAATTCCTGCACTCTGGTTTGTCACATTTCCGCGCAACTTGCTGACAAATTGTTTCTTACACGGCCGGCGATAAATACGAGTCGTAACCTGCCTTGCTAAATCAGCGTAAAAGCCGGCCAATCGTAGATTTCAAGCTGGTTTCGCCAAAACTTCTCGTTGACTATTTTACAATTCGAGGAAAAAATATTGTTGAAAAATTTGGTCGGTTTGGCTTTTTGATGGTCGTTTGTTTGGGTTTGTTTGGGTTTTTAAGTTTTTTTGGCTCTGTTTGGGTTTGTTTGGGTTTCTTTAGTTCTGTTTGGGTTTGTTTGAGTTTCTTTAGCTCCGTTTGGGTTTGCTCGGCTGTCATTGACATTGTTTGGGTTTGATTGGGTTCGTTTGAGTCGGTTTGGGTTTGATTGAGAGTAAGAACCGAACCAACGTTCCTTCGTCACTCCATATACCCGTTGATAATGAAGAAAGAGTTCTACTTGAATTTCTACGTTTACCTATTTCGCATACTGTAAATATGTGGCTCCCACGCACCGGTTTCATCATCAGCATCATCGTCGTTATTATTATTATTATTATCATCACAGAAGCAAGGAAGAATAGGCGTCCAGTTTTCGTAGCACGATTACCAGAGAATACGAGAGACAAAGAGAAAGAGAGAATAAAAGAATTGAAACACGCGAATTCTTTTCCCCGAGACACTGGTGCACCGGTAAGTAAACCGGTGGCCTCGATTCCACAGGGAATCACACACACACACACGAGTATATTTACCGTGATTTCCTGGAAATCGTGGAAAGTTTAGGTCGAAAAGTGTCTATCGGCGAACTTTTCTCAACGGAACGAAACGACGAGCCGCGTTTACGCGACTTCCGGTGAACCTCGAGTTTCCTCGGGATTCCTAACTTCTCTCATTCCTGATTCATTTTATTTGACGATTTTAGCTTCGAAGTTTTCTTAAAAAAATCGAATCGATATATCGATAAATATCGATAAATATCGATCCTCGATATATCGATAAATATCGATAAATATCAATCCTCGATATATCGATAAATATCGATCCTCGATAAATCGATATATCGATACCTCGATAAATCGATATATCGATAAATATCGATCCTCGATAAATCGATATATCGATAAATATCGATCCTCGATAAATCGATATATCGATAAATATCGATATATATATATCGAAGAATATCATCGATTTTTTTTTGTCGAATAGTTTTTGTGTTCCGACAGTGAAAACGTTTTCGAACGAGCCTAAATCCCCGTTGAGCATGCGCAAACCTTTCTTTTGAATTCCTTCTAGAGAGGACGAGCTTCAACGAGCATTCTACGAGATAAATTGAAGAGTGTATGGTGAGGGGTCAGTGTTGTGACTTTTAGGTCTATACCGGTGAAACGATCCTATTCGAGAAACGTCCGCTGCGCTTACGGATATGAATATACGACTCGTTTGAATTGCAAATATCCTTTGGGCTTGCAACGTCGTTTGATCGTCGCGCGTATATGGGTACCAGCGGCACAAGTACCAACGCGCAAGGGATGGCGCATAGGCGTGGATCATCCTCTCTTGCTCGCACGTTGAAATCTCCGGGACTCCTATGCGTCGCGCCTCTCCTATCGCGTTTCGTTTTCAGCTCTCAACTTTGATACCTGCGTCTTTCATGATCGCGCCGAGATATAAATCTTGACATTTTATTTCGCGATATCTTGAATTTACAAAACGGCGATGATGGAAAGTTTCAAGTTTTTTCGGGTTTTTTTTTTGGATTCGTTTGGGTCCGTATAAAGATGTTTGGGTTTGATTGGGCCTGTAAGTTTTTTTATTTCTTTTGGGTTTGTTTGGGTTTGCCCGATTTTGATTGGGTTTGAATTTCTTTTTTGGATTTGTTTGGGTTTGTCCGAGTTTATTTGGATTTGAATTGTTTGTTTGGGTTTGAATTGCTTCTTTGGGTTTGTTTGGGTTCGTTTGGGTTCCGATAAATTCGATAAACTTTCAATAATTTCATCGAGGGCGTCTCGTCGATCCAGAATTTGCCAGCTTCCAAAAAGTGACACACGAACGAACCAGTATTCGTTCGGGATAGCTCGTGGAATCTTGAATCTCGCTGAATGAGAATAATCGCTTGAGCTTTTACAGCGATTTAATGAAATTTTACGAAATGTTCTCAAGCGTAAGAAAACACGAGTACAGATCTCGGGTGGCGAGGGAATCGCGTGTGCAGAACCGCGTACACAGGCACACGTGTAAAATATTCATTAACGCGCGTGACTTGATCATCCACGCCTTGGTACTTTCCTTAGCGCCGGCAAACAAGCAAATAACTCTTGCGAGCGAAAAAAAAAAAAGGAACGAAAGAATCCGCGCGATTCTCCGCGCTCGTTTGCCGAGTGCCTCGCGGGTCCAGCGATCCGTGATCCATCTTTCCGTGAACTCAACTCGGCCCGATCGCTTTCGTGATGGAAGATTTGCTCGGCTTACGGTTCAGCGATCTTCGCAACGAAATATCGCGTCCCGACTTCCGACTTGCTGCCTGCTTTCAAAGAACATCTTCCTAACTTCTCTCATTCCCGATTCATTTTATTTGACGATTTTAGCGTCGAAGCTTTCTTGAAAAAATCGAATCCATATATCGATAAATATCGAACCTCGATATATCGATAAATATCGAACCTCGATATATCGATAAATATCGAACCTCGATATATCGATAAATATCGAACCTCGATATACCGATAAATATCGATGCTCGATATATCGATAAATATCGATCCTCGATGTATCGATAAATATCGTTCCTCGATAAATCGATAAATATCGATCCTCGATAAATCGATATATCGATAAATATCGATCCTCGATAAATCGATATATCGATAAATATCGATCCTCGATACATCGATATCTTATTCCTACACCTTCTTTCACTGAATTTGTTTGGGTTTCTTTGGGTTTGTTTGGTATTTTCTACTTTTTCTTCTTTCACTGAATTCATTCTGTGAAAAGTTCAAATTTCATAAATTTTTTCTTTCTTCAATTCTGTAATTACAATTTAATTCTCTCAGATGCATATTTGCAAAAATTCCAGAGTGTAGACGGGAAGTGGATGAAAAATCGATTTTCCGTTTTTCCATCACTCGGAAAGCAAAGTATAAAATAAAAGCTTGTTAAATGGCAACGGTACGAGAACTCACGGGTAAATCCAACGTGTACGAACGACTGCACACTTAGGCTACACTTAGGGAAGATAGCATCAGCGCAGGACTTCCGTCTTACGCAGATGCGTTCGCAGCCGATCCCAGCGACAAACTCGTTGAAAACAACACACACATATATATATGTATATATGCCTGTATCCTTTATTTCGAAAAAAACCGAACGGAATAACAAAGCCGCGAAAAAGTGACTAGCGTGAGGGATTCTCGATTTCGATCTGACCGATTATGTAGTCTCGGTAAACGCTCCTCTCGACGTCTCCTCGTTTTCATCGAAACACAAAAGCGTGTTGACTCGGGTTGATGCACACGTGCGGGCGAGCGAGCGAACGAGGGACGTACATGCGCGGATGAGTGTGCGCGGTGAAAAAAAAAACGAAAGAAATGCACGTACGTGTACGAACTGGCCGATGACGAGAGCTAGCCTCCCCGTTCGTCGAGCACGAAACGTTATTCGTTATTTTTCTTACGGCTATTCTACAGCGCCATCTATCGAGAACGCGAAAAACCTCGCGGCGCTCGCGAGTGTTTGAAATCGTTGTTAAAATAAATAAAACGAAAAAAAAAAAACAAAAAAAAGCAAAGGCATTTCGATCCAAGTACCGTCGGATGTTGCATATGCAAATTCGCGCACTTTCGTACTCGCTAGTACACGTTCCCTTTGTTTACAAGTGCGGACGAATCGGCAACGAGCGTGGGCGAGTCCTGGTTCGATTTACACGCGAGATTATTCACGGACGAATCTTCGGAATAATGACTCACCAGTAAACACGAGAGTTACGTTTTTGTTCTTTCCCTCTTTCTCTTTATCTCGTTTTCGCACTTTTTCCAACTCCTGGACTCTTCGAAACCTCTCAGCGATCCTTCCTCGTATTCCCCATTATCCGTATGTGTGCGTGTGTTTAGTTCCGTGTGTACACACGAACGCGCGACGAGAAAACGAAAAAATTATTTTAAAAAAAGATGGACGCCGAAAGTACCGAACGATTTTTTTTCGATTTATCCACACGAACACGATCACCGTATTAACATGTTCGAGGATACGGATCAAGGTTAGAAAGATCGTTGGTCAAAAGTCTTTCTCACTCTTTCTCTCTCGCGAATCCCGGGTTTCGCGATTCGTCCGCCAGAGAGACCAACGGCGCGGCCCGGACTCGCGCTCACAACCGAGGCAAAAGTTCCTCTGCCGAGTCTGCTCGGAACTTCCGAGCCGCTGGTCCGACAGAATTCTCGATGTACGATTCTTTCGCTTTTTCTCTCTCTCTCTCTTTCTCTTTTACCACGAATCCCCCCCTTCGAGGTTATTTTTCCCTCCACGAATAAAACTCGACACTTACCTGCGGAATCTCCCCCCTCCTCGACGTTTTCCCCTACTCCGAGCCCGCGGACTCTTACCGCGGGATAAAAGAGTGGAAGACATTCACCTCTTTACGCCTCCTCGTTTTTCTTTTTTTTTTTCTTCTTTCCATTTTACTTCGATTCACGCATACACAGGTATCGGGTACACAAGGATACGCAACCGGAGACTCGCTCTCTCTCCTACCCCGCTCTTTACCTGTCTGTGTGTTTTTGCTCGCACCCACCTTTTTAGCCTCCCCGAGTTCCAGTCCCTCCGGAGCTCCGCATTCAGCGACGAACCGCTGAAACAGTCGTAACAGCGGTTATTCACGAACCCCGACGACCCGGAAGATAATGGGTCTCGGAAGAACTCTGGATATTCAAGATTTCAAAAAATATTTCTCGATCTCACGAGCGAGATAATCGTCCATCGTCACGTACGTATTTCACTTCCGCCATTTTGTTTTTTATCCGTGCACAACTTCGCACAACTTTGCACAACCTCGGACAACTTTGCACAACTTCAAATACAAAACGTATTCACAGGCTATTCCGAATTAGCAACGAGTCGGACAAAACCGCTATTGTTTTGCTTAGAATTATACGAATCTTTGAAATCAAACAGAATTTAAGAGGTTATAACCGATTTTACAGTTCGGAAAACTAAACAACAAAACCGCGTAGAATCTTAACGATTTCAAAGGATCCAATACGTAAGAACGAAATATTTAAAAAACAGGCTTTCACGATTTGATCGTAAAACCAAAATGGCGCTGCTAGTTTCACGGAAAGTAGCAGCGCCACCTTCCATTTATTCAATCCGAGCCAAACATAACCTCTTCATCATTCGGAAGCTCGACATAACCTCACAATACTTCGAAATACGTATTTCAAAAGAGAAACAACCATCTCCGAGGAAACTGGTTTCGAAGTATTGTGACGTTATGTGTGTTTATACGATCGAATAAAGATGATTTTCCTTCGCAACGATTACTCTTCCTCACTGTTCCTCGACGCCAAACCGATATCAACACGATGAGAACATCTCGTGGAATTTTTTAATTTCCAGGATGTTTATTCGTTGAAAATACACAAGAATTATTCCTCCCTCGAATATCCATTTTCGCAAGAGGACGCAAATATAGTAACAACGGAAGTGGCGGTGTTGTTTACTTTCGACGAGTCGCAAAGAAAAAGCGAGTGGGGGGAGGAGATGACGCTACCAGAGTGCGTCCTCGACATAGCGAATGTGTCACACTCAACGGCGGTGGTGATCGAAGGAAGCTGTTTTTCAAAGACCGAACCGACGGCAGTATTGCGCGATGTTTCGGCGCGAGTCCACGGCGGGGAAGTGCTCGCGGTGCTTGGATCGAAGGGTTCAGGAAAGAGGGCGTTGCTCGACGTTATCGGTAATTCAACCAACCCAAACGTAATTTAATAGTTATGATTTATTTAAAAATAAATAAACCTTTTTTTTCGACAGCCGGAAGAGCCGTCGGTGAAACGCGAGGACGCGTCACCCTGGGCGGCAGTTTATTGACGCCCGAATTATTCCGAAGACACGGAGGTTATGTCGCTCACAGATGCCACTTGCTACCAAGTTTGACCGTTCGTCAAACTCTAACCTACGCTACCTGGTTGGCGAATTTGCCTAATCGGGAAGCTCGGGTTCGTCAAACCCTCGCCGATCTCGCGTTGTCCCAAGTCGCGAATCGTGCGGTCAACGATCTCACAAGACCGGAGTATCGACGTTTGATGCTGGGAGTACAGCTGGCTAAAGATCCGACGCTTTTGTTGCTCGACGAGCCAACATGGGACACCGATCCGCTCAACACTTATTTGATAGTCTCCATGCTTTGGTCTTACGCGACCAGACGCGGTTCTATCGTTGTTCTGACCATGGAAACGCCGAGATCAGACGTGCTTCCTTTCGTCAGCCGAGTCACGCTACTCTGCCTCGGCGCGGTTGTTTATTCAGGACCTACCAGAAGCATGTTGGATTATTTCACTTATATAGGATTTCCGTGTCCGGAACTGGAAAATCCATTGATGTATTATCGTAAGTAACGCAAAGAGAAAAGGGATTATTGGAAATTGGCTTTTCTTCCGAATCGCTGATTTTTTATGAAAATTGCTTCGTTTGTTTCAGTTTGTCTCTCGACGGTCGATCGTCGCTCCAGAGAACGATTCTTAGAGTCCAATCAACAGATAACCGTCCTCGTTGATAAATTCAAAATCGAAGGGAACCTCTACATGGAGGAAGCACCTCAGAGCGCACCCAGCGTTAAGGAAACTCCGCTCGGGTTTCTTCACAAAGGTCTAGGACGTGGAATCAAACCCGGATGCTTCTCTACTCTTCTAGCGTTGTATTTGTAAGTTACACGCTATTCCTTTTCTTCACGGGAATTATTTTTTGTCTTTTTTCAATGGCGGATCCATCATCATCATTCGTTATTCATTTTCTGCTTTTTTCACAGACGGGGAATGGCGGCAACCTTTTCGTTCAACAAATCCGGGCTCGGTCACTTCGCCACCCGAGTACTCTTGCTACCCTTCTGCATCGCTCTCCTAAGCGTTATATACTCGAATTCGAGTCCCGTACAAGCTAGAGTGTTTCTTCAGACCGAGGGACTCGTCTTCAATACACTCACGCTTTTCTATTTGGCTGGGATAGCTACAACGGCGCTTCTCTGTAAGTTGTGTCTCTATTTTTAGGTTAGAAAACGGCTAAATTTGAAAAATGTTTAAATGAAGAAATCGCAATTGCTAGGAATACGTAAAATCGAAACGTATAGGTTATGGAGATACGAATTATATCGTGTCAGTCGATATCTCGAATCTACAGCTCCGACTAATCGAACAATCTCGAATGTTCGATTTATCGATAATGAATTCGACTTTTTAGGGCTCGTTTAGAACGGTAATCGGTAACAATCCTTAATCGGGTTTATCGGTAATGAGTAATTATGAATTATGTAGATTTGTAAAGAAAACCCAAACAAACTCAAACACACTTGGTATCTTCAATATTCGTCTATTGAAACCATATCAGCTGATGGTATCCATTCTGTCGGTAATATAACCTTCCGTCGATAATACAGTTCCAGGTTTCCGTGCGAGATACTACCAGGAGAAACGAGAAGGACTTTACGGGGGTGCGATGTTCCTGACGGCCTACACGTTACTCAGCTTACCGTTGAGTTTCATATCGACGATAATAACGATAGGAATATTGATACCGATCCTGGAGCTGGACTTGCCATCATGGGGGTACGCGACGGGGACGTTGTGGGCGAGTTACGTCGCGGCGGAGCAAGTGACAATTGCGTTTTTCATGATAATCGCAACACCCTTGACAGGAGTGATAACGGTTCTTTATCTAATTCTCGCATCGTTGCTCGTCGGATCAGGCGGGATTAGAAGTTTGAAGAACTTACCTGATTGGCTGGCGGCTGCCTCGACCGCTTTGCCAACCCGATACGCTTCGTTGGCGCTCAATCAATTGGCCATCGATGTTGCCACCTTCAGCGACCTCCGGTACAACGACAGCTTGGCTTGCCCAGGAATACCCGAATTGTGCAGATATTCCGACGGCAGATCTTATCTTGTCAAAAGATACACCCGGGAAGGTGAAAATACTTCGGAAGTGCTCAGCGTTGATCTCAACCTCCTCATTTCACTCGCTTTCGCTATCGGACTCGTTATCTTCAACAGCGTCCTCTATTTGCTACCCTTGCCTGCTAGGATCAAAGCAAAGTTTCGAGAATAATCATTTTCGCAAAGACATCTTGTCGGGATCATTCAATGTTCATAATTCTATCGCAAGTTTCATAAATATTCGTTATTCGATGTAATATTGTATTTATTGATAATAAAAAAAACCATTGCCAGCGGAAAATCATCCGCGGTTGTATTTACATAAAAAATGTATCTTCAATAGAATCCGTCTTGTCTTCCTCCATTGTTTAGATGTGCCAAATCGAAGTCTCGGTTGTCAGACTGAGACTTCAATCAACTTCATCAACTTGGCCCATCACTTTCAGATCGTCGGAAACGGAAAATTCACATCCGGTCGAACTGACGATTTCGCTTATATCAACGTTCGGCGCGATTTCTATTAGCTTAAGACCTTCCCCTTTTTCCACTTCGAATACCGCGAGATCTGTGATTATCAGATCTACGCATTGCAGTCCTGAAAGCACGATGTTTCAATTCATTTATTCTTTCTTTATGCTAATTTTTATCAATTTTTTATTCTACTTTTTAAATTGAAGGTATTTTCGAATTCGATGCAATTTTTACCTGTCACGGGCAGGGTACAGTTTGGTAAAATTTTAGGACTTCCGTCTCTCGCTTTGTGCTCCATCGTAACGACTACTTTGGTGTCCGGCGCCGATACCAGATCCATCGCTCCACCCATTCCCTTCACCATTGTTCCCGGTATCATCCAATTCGCCAAGTCACCTTTCTGCGACACTTGCATGCCACCGAGGATTGTCAAATCCACGTGGCCGCTGCCAATACGAAAACAACGTTATTCCAATTCGATGAACTTTTTTGTCAGCGCTACTCATCGAGTTGACGTTTCGGGACTTACCCACGAATCATGGCGAAACTTTCATCGCTGGCGAAGAAAGAGGCACCGGGGAGAACAGTGACGGACTCTTTGCCAGCGTTGATGAGATCAGCGTCGACTTCCTCCTCCGAGGGAAAGGGTCCGAGCCCCAAAATTCCATTTTCAGACTGGAGAGTCACTTTCATATTCTTCGGAACGAAACTGGACGCCATCATGGGCATGCCGATACCAAGGTTCGCTGTTCAAAGAAAAAAAGTTTGCGGAATAGTGAATCGAACAATTCTATAGTCTAGCGATAACGAACTCGTCGATGACTCACCGTACATTCCATCTTTGAATTCAAGGGCTGCTCTTTTGATGATTCTATCTCTGGCTTTGCTGGCCGGTGTCGATTTTTTCGACTTGATCGATTTCGTTGTAGTCAGTCGCTTCAACGAACAAACATTATTCATTTATGCTAATAATGACGCATCGTTGACTGTGTACACGATAAAAATAAATATGCAAACCTCGATTCGCTTTTCGTACGTTTCACCCTGAATAATACGATCAACGTATATCCCTGGTACGTGAATGTTTTCAGGATCCAATTGTCCGATTTCCAGTATTTCTTCCGCTTCGACGATCGTCACTTTGGCCGCTTTGCACATTACAGGATTGAAGTTTCTCGCTGATTTACGAAATATCAAGTTTCCAGCTTTGTCCGCTTTCCAAGCTTTAACTATTGCGTAATCTCCTGTTATCGCTGTTTCCAGTACGTAGTTTCTATCGTTGAATTGCTCGACGCTCCTAGGCTCGCCGGATATCTCTGCGTTACCCGAACCGTCGTACTTTACGACTACGTTTCCCTCTTGGACGATAGTGCCTAAACCTGTGGGCGTGTAAAACGCTGGAATTCCCGCGCCTCCTGCCCTTATCCTTTCGGCCAAAGTGCCCTGTTTGCGACAAACAATTTAACGGTTCGGATAATCACCTGAGAAGAAATGGATCTAAAACCAATTGGACGGAACCCAAACAAACCCAAACGGTCATACCTGAGGCGTCAATTCCACTTCGAGCTCTCCGCTCAAATACTGTTTCTCGAAGTCCGCGTTTTCGCCGACGTAAGAAGATATCATTCTTTTGATCCTGCGCTGGCCTAGCAGCAATCCAAGGCCGCAATCCTCGATGCCGGCATTATTGGAAACGACAACGAGATCTTTCGATCCCTTGCTGAGAATGGCTTTTATAAGATTCTCAGGTATGCCGCAGAGGCCAAAGCCACCTACCAGAAGTTTTGCTCCGTCCGGAATGTCCGAAACTACCTCTGACATTGACGAGAAAAGTTTGCCGTCTCCTTTCGGAACTTTGACTTTTCGAACTTCCGGTTCATCCTTCCGGTCCTCGGTTTGGACAGAAAAGTTACGTGCGCATATCTGAAACAATCGTTGCAAAATCCCTATATTTCTATTTCTGTGCAATTATTAAAAACACGAAAGATTTTCAATCTGATTTTAAACTTTCGAAAATCTTTTATAGGTTATAAACTTCGTAGACTTACCTTCGTAACGTGAATTCCCTTATAACTCCGATATCCCGTTCCGAAACGCAACAATATTCCACCGAATTTCTTCATCGATAATGACATATTGATTATTTATTCACAGCACTTGTTATTTCAATACATTACAATTCGAGCGCAACGAAAAATTCGCAACGTTCTGACGTTTGAACGCGCTGCGTTTCGTCGTTTTTTTCGAACTGAGGTTAAGAGTTGTCTCGATTGGGATTATAATCCCGAGTCACCGCGATGAAAATGTACATTCCCTCGCAACTCGTGCAAAAACGAGTTTCAATATCTCGCGATAAAATATGACATGATTAAATGTGTTTTAAACGCAAAGGAGAAAACCGGCTTGAGTCGAGGTCACGCGATTCACCAAAAATACTGATAAATCCGTTATATCTGAAAGTCCTCACGCACGCGTCGTGCACGTAAGAAATATCTTTATTCACGATATATCTCGTCGTGTTGATCCCTCATTAAAGCATTCACCGTTGTTGTTGTTCGTTTCGCTCAATTCAGTTGCCTCGTAACCCCTTTCGTTCGTTCTTCCATTTTGAGGTTATGTTTACATTCCAGTTTTTATTGAACGTGTTTTATATCAATTTAGGACCGACCCTATTTCTTCTTCCCTCTTGTCAGTTTGTTTGGGTTTGTTTGGGTCTTCTGCCAATTGGAATATTTGGAAGATATCACCTCAGTCTTAATTCCAGTCCGGAATTTCTAAAGAACGTAAAACCGAGTATAATGAAAATGATTGTATATATTGTTTCAACACCGCGTAACAATCTCAATTAGTCAATGAACATGTGCGAAAACAATACTTTTGTAACTTAATCATCCTCCGAGTAGCTTCGTATCTCGAGTCGATGCGAAGAAGAAAAAATAGGCCTTATCTTCTCCGATACTTCCAAGCATTCGTCGCGACGTACAAATAAAATATAGAAAATGAAAAAACAAGTATTCTCAACCGTTTCGCACAATAATACTTAAGGGATAACAATTTTCGTCCGCACCGCTAACTTAGCTTCAACCTGACGCACATAAAAAATCATCTCGCGAGCTCTGTAATTTGTTCTTGATCGGAGATCGTTGCGTCATCCGTTCTAATTATACACTGCTTCTCCCTTATCAGTGAAGCTTCGCGCAAAATACGCGAGATATAAGTTTTCCGCGTATGAAATAAAAATTTCATGGCAGGGACGATAACTCGAGTACGAGACGAGTTTAAAGGGAAAGGGAATTCTGGCTTGACCGTTTTCGTCGCGGTTAATCGTATATAATAATAATAATAATTTTTATAATTACAGCTAACGATCAAACAACAGGAAACGCAGTTGCTTGAATATTCGATAATCCAGATTATCGAAAATTCGCAAATTCACCGATACTTTATCTCGTATGGCAGATGTTACGCGAGAGACCGCGAGATCGCAATATCTCGTGAACCCTCGATACACACTCTTTTCTTCCCTTCCATTTTCTTCCTACACGGAACATCCATCAATCAACGTTCGTACGTTTCTATTTTTTGACGATACTTTGAAGAGCGAGATTTTGTGCGACGAGGAATCATCGTAGACGACCGCTCCGCGCGTCCGTAACGGCGCCCCAAATTTCTATCACGAAATCGTCCGTGAAACCGAAACTCTCCAAATCCGAATTGTCGATAGCTTCGGCGAAATCGATACTGTTCGTTTTTCCCTCAGATAAGTCCCAAATTTGGGAAGCTGGAAGAAATGAAAGGAAAATGGAATATTAGTGAGGAAACTCTGTTATTAATTATAGATTATTGGTTTGTTATTAATTTTCATTTAACGATTAATTGATCTTTCATTTAATGATTATTCATTTTAATTTGACGATTAATTGATTTATCGTTTAACGATTATGAATTTTTATTTAATTAAATGTTACATAATTACCCAAATTTGCAATTTTTAACCAAAATTCGTGGAAGGGGAACCCAAACAAACTCACCCAATTCATTGTCGTTGATACCCATGAAATTTTCCAAAATGGCGTTGATCTTTTCGATCGCCACAGCGGCGCTGTTGTCAGCCTGCAAGAGCATAAAAAAATGGAATAATTATAATTAGAAGAGAAAGTATGATCAGAAAAGTTTCAGCGTTTACCGGATGCTCTTTACTCACGACTTTTTCAATCCTGGCACTGCCATCGGCTTTGAACCTGAGAGTTTCCTTACCGGATCCAAAACCGAGGGATTTCTTGCCTTTCTTGATGTCGCTTCGTGGTCCGATGCTGCCGAATCCACTTTTCTGGGGTTCTACAAGTTTCATGGTGAAGGTAGCGCCTTTTGGTATTTCCTTCAGCATTTTAGCGACTTCGAAGTGTCTACGACCGATGAGATTTTCGTCGTTTATCCTCTCTATGTGATCGCCGACTTGAATGAACTCGACTTTGTCGATAACCGAGCCATCCTTGATACGTTTTATGAAAGCGTATCCGGCGCCGTTATCCGTTATCGTTAGCCCTAGGGCGTCGTCAGATTTAACCAGCTCGATCTCTTTTCGCTGACCTGAAAAAAAAACCCAAACTCATTAGATTTTTGTTCTTCGACCTTCGCTCGACTTTTACTCTAAATCAAATTATCCGAATTTAATTTCCTCGTAATTCGACCCGTATTCGTATTCAATACGAAACACAACCTCAGCAAAACAACGAAAAAACGTTCCGACGAATTTGCTTGCCTCAGCGAAGTCAACGATTCGCGTTCGCCGAAGCGAAACGCAAATAGATAAATTTCGGTGATGAAACAGAGCTCGAGTGATTCGTACCTGTTCGATGAGCGAATATCAAGTCGTCCAATCCGATCTGTCCACCCAAAAGCTCCGACATGTCGATCTTCGGAGTGTTCAACGTGCAGAAAAGTATCTGGAAGACAAATATCGCAAATGATTTTTCACGATTCACGAAATTTGTAAAAAAAAAATTGCGAAAAAAATTGGCAAATTTTCAATGAATTCTGAAATAAATTCATAAATTCTGAAATAAATCGTAAACTCAAAAATACTTAATATAATCTATAATAAATTCATAAATTCTGAAATAATTTATAAATTCCGACATAATTTATAAATTCCGAAATAATTCATACATTATTCTGAGATCATTCAAAGGAAGCAAATTAGAAAGAGGTTAAAGAAAAGTCTCCGGCTCGAAGATTTCTCCGACGTCGTGTTCGAGTGAGGGAAACGGAGGGGAAATTCTCGATGGGAAAAGTGTGTGAAAATTTTCGAACGAGAGGTATGCGCTTGGGATTTAGAGGACGCGTCGACGCATTCACGATCCGTGACCAGTGTTTCCTGTGTCCGGTGTTTGAGGTTGGGAGACTCGGTCAGATGGTGTAACGCACTCTACCCTCGTCTCGTTTCCTCTTTATCTATTTCTGTTTGCTTTTCTACCACGCTACACTCTCACTTGTATGATTAAGAGCCTTTTTTCGTAAATGCATCGAGTGATAAAATGCTGCTATAGCCCGTTTGAATTTGGATGATAAAAATAGTCGAAGAGTGGGGGATATATGAAGGTTTTTTTTTTAAATAGTGCATAGTGTATGGATTATTTGGACAATTATAATTTTAGAGCGGAATATACAAATTTATTTTAGATGGATTTATTCTAGAATTTACGACATATTTTTAGAATTCGCGAATTTATATTATAATTTCTAAATTATTCGTAATGCATAAATGATTTTATAATTGTTGACTGAATAATTAATTAATTGTATATTCTGTATATTCTGATCTAAAATCATAATTGTCCAAATAATCCATACAGATCTAATTAGATAAAATCATACGAATTTAATTGACGAATTACCTCGCTCGGAAAAAGGTCGAAGCACTCGGCGATTTTTTGGTAGAGTTCTCGTACATTGCTGAATCCAGAAATCTGTTTGGTTGAGCTGCCATGAGCGAGTTGACATCGAAAAATTAATGGTTGTTTTTGATCGGTTTGATTGGCGGTGGTCGCAGGTACCGATGGTGAATTCTGATTCTCAGTATTTTCACGCCTCAGTGTACCATTGCCGGTGTTCGTGTCGTGACCCTCGTGATGATGAAAAGACCCGTTAGCGTTGCTTGGCTTCTCCGAGCCTTGAGATCGGGACACTGCTTTTGGCTTGAACAGCGGCATTCCTCTGTAAATAAAATATATATGTACCAATATACGCTTACACGTATCATCGCAAACACAAATATTCCCGTGTGCATTCACGTGTGCATTCAACGTTTCCGTTATGCGCTGGAATCAGCAATTAAGTATTACCAAAGACGTTGGAAACGGTATGAAATTTCATTGCGAGTTTCTTCTTTTTCGGGACAGGTGTTCTTTGACCTTCTTTGACCTACTCAGCTGCCAAGGGTTCTTTAAAAAGAACCCAAAATTTCCATGAAAAAATCGTAAAAAACTTCTAAAAATACGATTTTTTCATGGAAATTTTGGGTTTTGGGGGAAATGAATGGTGGATTCGTGTTCAGGGGATAAAATTACATCAAAATGGACCTATTAAAAAAATATTAAAAATCCAAATTTTTTTTGGATTTTTGGGGAAAATAAGTTTTTCCACTAAATCATCGATAACTTTTTTTCCTTTAGGATTTGCCACTCCATTCTGTGCTCAATCTCTTCGTTATGATTTTCTCTTTAAAATGCTTTTTTAAAAATTCAAATCCGATGATTTTTCGATTTTTGGCAGAATTTCAAAGT
>JAPYZJ010004153.1:0-18952 GCA_030522765.1 Ophioninae sp. B BG-2022a | reverse complement strand
GCAAAAATCGATGGTCCAACTTTGAAATTCTGCCAAAAATCGAAAAATCATCGGATCTGAATTTTAAAAAAAGCATTTTGAAGAGAAAATCATAACGAAAAGATGGAGCACAGAGTGGAGCACCAAATCCTAAAGGAAAAAAAGTTATCGACGATTTAGTGAAAAAACTAGTTTCCCCCAATAATCGAAAAAAATTTTGGATTTTTAATATTTTTTGTATTAGTCCATTTCGATGTAATTTGATCCCCTGAGCACGAATCTACCAATAATTTTCCCCAAAACCCAAAATATTCATGAAAAAATCGTAAAAAACTTCTAAAAGCACGAACATTTGTTTTTCAATATATTTAATTATCGATACATACATTTGGATATTCCTCGATAAAAAACATTTGAACATCTCACCCTGTATATATCCATATTCATGTATACCCGTACCCGTACTCGGTGATAAGACGCTTCTCTTTATACGAGGTTCAATCTTGTACGATCGCGAACGTACAAGATGAGCGAGCATCTTTTTCTGCTTGGTTTATCGATTTTTCTCAAAGTTTTTAAATTCTTTGTACTTTTACATACAAGGGTGCTCGTGTATTCTCATTGCTAAAAAAAAAGAGGAGGGGGGGGAGTGACTCGACACGTGGATCTCGCGATAGTAAGATTGCGCTGTATAAAGAGCTACAAGAATTGTGTATACTTTTGTATTCTACGAACATTCACGAACCCAAACAAACACGAAAAGGGCTGTCCTCGTAATACTTCAATGCGTATCAAAACTCCCACTATATCAGAGCTGCACGGCTGTACACGGTTTACACTCCGCTTATTGCGCAGCCTTCATTCTCGTTAACTGATGAAAGGCTAGGTTGCGATATCGCCCGGACGGCTAATAGCGGTAGGTATCTCATAGGCACCTGATACTTCGATACTCCTCGTAGGAGGGGCAAAGGGGGCAGAGATCGCACCACCGGCGATTACTGTTATGCGATAAAGGGCCCTCCGAGGCTTGCATAGGAAGCGACAACTGGTGAATCAACCGCGATGATACAAGATTACGAGATTGCTCAGAGTACAGAGGAGATTCTACGTTCGTTCAAAAATCAAGAAGACTTTTCAAATATCGGGTATTAAGTTCGATTCTCAATATTTTTGTTTAGGTTTGTTTGGGTTTGTCGTGAGTGGTACGACTTTTCAAATATCGGGTCTCAATTCAATTTTACAGTCACCGGAAATTCGGTGAAACTGCACAATCCCACTTTTGTGCTCCCAAATCCACAGGATTCCGAAAAGGAGCGAAAGAAAAAAAAAACGCGACGCGAATGTATGCGTCATGAGTGTGAAATTTAAGCAACGATTTAATTAACTCGCAAACGAGAGGGACTATCGAGACCGATAATAAGAGAGAACTGATAAGACACTCGTTTATGGACTTTTTTTTAAGTACTCGAACAGCCGAGCTCGGCTCCCACGTGACGCGTGACATTCCGCTTCTTTTTCGTTTTGCTCTTCCCTTTTTATTCGTTTTTTTTCTTCTTTTTCGTTAATTCCCTCTGCCCTCCCCGAGACAAGCCTCGATGATGACGCGCGCGAATTTTCCATCTGTCCGTACGGAAGAGCCGAGATTCTCCATTGAAATCCCCCGACGCGCCATGTCAAATTCAAGAGATTCTCGAGAAAGAGAAGGAGAGGCAGCGAAAAAGGCGCAGAGGGAGAGAGGAAGGGCTCGTCGGCTGCATACGGGAGTCTTGGGTAACTTCGCAGAGAATTTCGGAGGGAGATAAGAACGACAGGTTTACACACATATTCTCGCGAATAGGAATACGCGTACACGTATACGTACCCGCACGAAAGCAATATCCCGAAAGTATCTCGCGAAATAAAGAGACGAATAAAAAAATAATGAAGAGGGACGAAAGAGGTGTGCGAGGATAATTCATCATCCGAGCGATATTAACGCGCGAGCCAACTTATATATTCTTGGCATAAGTGCATGCGAGATACCCATACACACACACACGCACACATAGATACGGACTTGAACACGAACACACAACTGTATCGATAACTAGCAAAGAAAAGGGCGCAAAATCCACATCGTTTCACATGTCAAATCGTATGAGTTACTACCTTTCGATCAGTGGCAAAAACCGATCTACAGATATACGGTGAGTTTGGTGTAACATCGACGAAAGACAGAAAGAGAGGGAGGGAAATATTGAGAACCTCCGAAGGAGTCGGAGGTTTAAGAGGGTTTTGCGCATTTTGTCGATAAGTCCTTCGGGATGTAAAAGCCGCTGGCAAATGATGTTTTCACCGGGACGGAGAAAGATGATCCGGCGTATCCATCGACTTAATCTTATATTGATGACGGTATTTCCGAAATCGCGAGCCCCATTTTTATCGTGTACGGAGAGAGCGAGAGAGATATACGTTAAGATTGAGACGAAAGAGAGAAAGATAAGAGTGATATCTCCCCGTCTCCGAGGACCTCTTGATTAAACATAACCTATAAATAATGGACTTTTTGGCGGGGAGTTTGACTGCGAAACTCTGCCGACGCGCCGGGGCACGTTGCACCGCAACGCCGTGCACGTCAATTAAATTAAAGCGTGACGTTGTAACGGGGGCGTGTTACGTGTGCGTATACCCAAAGGAACGGGGCCGGGGGGGGGGGGGGGGGGGGGGGGGGGGGGTGGAGGAGAGGAGGATTCGCGAACGGGAAAGCCGCGGCCGAGAAATCGAGCAGGCACATTTTACTCAACCGGAATACGCCGACTGGATTTGCGATATATACCCTTCAAATATATATACATGTATAAACGCCTGGGTATTCGAGAAACTGTACTTGCTCCGCTCGTAATCGTCGATGAAACGCGTACCTTCCTTCGACGATTTCTTTTAATGATCCGTGCAAAAATACAGGCCAGATTGCCAATCTCCTTCCTCGATCGGGACTCCTTTTCCTTTACAAATAATCAACAAACACGATTGTATATTATATTTACAGACGATAAATATGTATTACGGATTAACCGCGCTCTTCTGAAAAATATATCCACTTTCGAGGACTCGAAATGTTTCAATAACCCGGCTATCGAAAATTCACTCCCGAAATTTGTCCCTCGGAACGAATTTAGGACCCAGAATTCCCCGTCGAATCGACAGTGAAGGTGGTCGACGTTTTTCATTACCTGGCAGGGGAATAGTGAAGAGAAAAGGGTTTTAAGGGAATATGCTGTTCGTGGGTGGGCGAGCGTACATTTTTTAACTTATATTTATTATTTATCTGATCCGTTATCGTTGAAGTCGTGTACAGAAATATTAACTATTCTGGGTATTACTATTAGTCATAAAAGTATCATTTTATTGACATTTTTTTATTGTTTTCGTTACGTCATCGTCAGGTATCAGCGTGTGCATTACCCCTCGAAATTTCAACGTCGAGATACTCGCTACGATTGCTTTTAGGAGATCGACCGTTTCGAGGACGAAAAACAAAAAAAAAAAAAAGAAATCGCGAGCTCGATTCTCCCGCTCATTCTTCTACGCTCTTAGCTGGTTTCCGAAGAAAAAAAAAACGAACAAAGTGTCGCCGACTGGATTTTCGAGAGGCACAAAACTGTGGCTAATTTTATCCCCACGAAATGCTCTTTTTAACGCTCTAATACTGTCGACAGCACTATAGATTCATCAAAGAATGAGAACGAGGAGAGAGAGAGAGAGAGAGAGGGAGGTGGAGGATGGGATAGAGAGCCGCGGTGATTGATCGGTTCCAATATAATGAGGGCCGATAATGACCGACCGGGGACAAGAGGCCCCGGCAGCGCCGACGGAAAGTGATGGGTCCGTTCGATAAGGGCCTCGCGATGCGGCGCGACCCTTCTCCACCCTACGCCCCCCTCCCCCTCTTGCTCTCGATCGTTGCGGTGTTACAGATCGCGTCATCGAGACCCCCCTCCCCCCTCCTCCTCGCCGCACTCGAAAACCAATTCTTGTGGTCGATTCGATACGCGCGTAAGGAACCCCAGTGGCAACTTTCGGCCTGGTCGAAAAGTAACGTCCCTTTTTTAGTTGTCAAATTTCAAGTGCCAAATTTTCATCTTTGAGTTTGTTTGGGTTTGAAAAAGGGTATTTTTAAAGAAGTGAAACTAAAGCATTTATCAATGCTTTAGTTACACCTTCGGACAATCGATTGCAAAAGTTGCTAAACAATAGTTTGAAAATGGAGGAGAGCTAGAGGAAGCAAAGAAAAAAGTGAAAAAAGAATCGAGACAGAAGTACCTGCCGGGTTGTAACTAGTGACGCTCTTGGAGGATTACGTTTGTAGCATTCGCCGCGCGCGGATGATGTTGTCGCCCCTGGTGTCGGCATTATCTCGACACAGGAGGGCACTTACCCGCCGATAACCATCCCCCCTTTTATCCCTCTCGGTCTTTCCCCCCTCCCTATCGTTTCGTCGCGTCCTCGCTTCTGCCTCTTCGCCTGTCTGCCTCACTTCTTATATACTACGTTTATATGGAACGCCCCCTCTCCTGCCAGGACTTCCAGCGGTGTTTCAACCAACCAGCCCCCCCCCCCCCCCCCCCCCCCCCCCCCCCCCCCCCCCCCCCCCCCCCCCCCCCCCCCCCCCCCCCCCCCCCCCCCCCCCAAACCTCTCCCTGCTTTCCTTACTCTTTCATTCATCTCCCTCACTTCTGGCTTCCTCTTTCTTTTCACGTATATCTCTTCGCGCTTTCGCGATCGTTTCTCATCTCCCTTGTCCGCTGTATCGCCACGTCTGCCTCTCAAATTTCGTTTAGGGTGTCAGTGTTTTAGGGTGCGTGCAACTTTTTCAATGCTCTTAGAAGGGAGATCTTTTCTACTCTTTCTCTCTGTCTTTTTCTCGCGAAGAGAGGGAGGAGACTCGAGACGACACTCCGATATAAAACTCATTAGCTATTCCGGATGGATAATTGTATGTAACGGACATGTGAATTTCGAAACGTCAAGATATCTTCTCGACTCCCAGGTATCTCGGAGATTACGGGGGTGGCTACGGGAGAACGTGACAAACGACGAGACCATTCTTGCCTCGCCACTTTTCAGATCCACCTATATTGAGTCCTCTGAGAAGGTCTTATTGCCTCTGAGAATGTGACCTGATCTGGGAATTCGAACGTTTCAATTCGAAGGAGATATCGATAGGGAGAAGAAAGGTCGTTTGTGATACCGATAAAATGTGAACAAATAAATATTTTATTTAACAAACAAACCCAAACAAACAAATTTTATTTCGGTCGCAAAACCGCAGAATTTTTTAAAAAGTCTTCAAGTATTTTTTTAAATTGTGAAAATTTGTTTTTTTTTTCGTTATTATAAATCGTGAAGACATTAAAGCTTATATATGCGAAAGTAACAATATCTTCGAGGAGAGAGAGAGAGAAAAAGCGGGAGAAGGGGGAAGGTTGAAGAAGTATGGTGTCGTCTCGAACCATTAGGTTATCGGACGTGCACAAGAGAAACGTCGATTCGAGGCGTAAATATACGTGGGGCGCCTCGACTCTCGACACCTCGTCGCTTCGGTAATGCGTTCGTAAGTCCTTCGCGCTCCTATCGCGAAACTCGTTCGATTTCTTTCAACGGCCCCGTTCCTTCTTCGTAAGCGCGTTGCGTCCCTTTTGTTCGTCACCAACATCCAATAATCATTCGGGATTATCCTCAACACTCGTAGTCCTATTTCGAGCACTAAATCTTGACGGCATACTTTCGCACCGTCGTTCGCCGGAGGAAGACATCCCGCGGGCTAGAGTGCGAGGCAAAGGTGAGCAAAATTGCAAAGACAGATCGTAACGTGAAGAGATCTTTAAACAAAAGAGAAAGTGTAAAAAGAAGGGAAAAATGCGAAAGGAATGGAAGTTATAAATATTATAAACAAAATAAAAACGGAAATTATTTTTATTAAATTAAAAAAAATTATGGAACAACGCTTGAATGTTTAAATAATTTTTTAAATAATATATCTCATTTTTGAAAATATCAATAATATGTATATAAATTTTACTAATCTTAGTGATGAGTAAAAATCTCGAAATATTGCTTCGAAGTACCTCAACAATTAGAAAATCTGCAAGAAATCCTCTGCACTCCCGTGCACGAATCTCGAGGTGCAGGAGGCAACCTTGTAAAGATCGAAGGATGGAGGGTCACGTGGACGAGAGAAACGGACCGCAGAAACGGTAACGAGCCGCCGTTACTCCTGACAGTAAAAATTGAGACGTACGATTTTTGGTCTGGCTAATAGCGACATTAGTCATCTTACCTCCCTCCTCTTCTCTTCCCCCCTTCCCAACCTCCTCCTCCTCCTCTTCACCCCCTAGCATCGATATACAAATGGAGGCATCAATAACGCGCTGCAGAAAGGAGACTTTCTGTAACACGTGTTCATCGACGTGGTATTCGTGCGTGTTGATACCAGCCACGAGGAAGTGAATGAGAAACGATGAGATTCGCGTGTAGGTAGAATATCGAAGATGAACAACTCCAGAAAGAGAAAAAGAGAGAGAGAGAGAGAGAAGAGAACAGTATTCGTGAAGGAATCAAGAATGAGAGGAGCAGCTCGGAAGCAAAACTTCGCAGTTAAGAGAGAGAGAGAGAGAGAATGACTCGGTCAACCACCTTTCCTCGTCCGCGTGAGACAAAATAACCGAGCGCACCAGACGCACCGTTGGTGCTGAGAATACGAGAGCCTGACCGTGATTCAGGCTAAAGTTTTGCCGAGAGATAAGTGTCGGTCGGGAAAGCGTTTTAGAGGCAGGACTTACCCCAGAGATCGTGAATATCGACCGAGCTGGCCGAATCTTTCTCGTTATGTTTTTTTATATGTATATATTTATTTATAATATATATACTCACGTATTCGTGGTCCTATGCCATAAACACTCCGATTTCGTACTATCGCGGAGTGTATGTGCTATATGCAATAAATATGTACACCAATACATATATACATTTAAATATATGTATATATATTTGTTTTATTTATAATCTCTGTATAACTATTATTGTTACAACGGGTTATACGTAAAGTTACACACGAGTGTACGGGCCATGAGAATGCGACGAGAAAGCACGACGGTGAGAATTGAAAAAAAAAAAGGAAATGAGAGACGTGTTAATTGGCGCGAAAGTGTCGCTTGGTGAAAATAACGCGTACGAATCTAATCGAAAAGTTCGCAGCAATGGCGAGAAATCGAAGCGATAAGTAGGCAGTAGCCGAAGCGGAACCATAAATTCCGATCGGATGCATTAGCCGTGGATCGAACGAGCGAGAGAGAGAAAGAGAAACAGAGAGGGAGAGAATAAAGAGAGATTCTTGCGAGCCTCTTGAGTCTCTCCGGTCTGTCCCAGTGATGGCATTTGCTCTCGTGTATACTCACGTGTAGTGCACATTCTTCGGAGAGGGAAACGACAGCGTATCATGGAATTTTGCTCATTATATTCGTCCTTCGCTTCTGGATAATTCATCAATGACGTAAAAATGTATCTTGGCACGATTGAGGCGTGATTATTCCGGCGAAATTAATGTTCAAGTGGAGGGGGATATCTAATGAGGGACGGAGGGCTTTTCGACCAAATTTTTGAGATTCTTTCGTCGTATTTTTGGTAATTAGAAAAAATGAGGTTTTCCCTATTGGCTCAAACAAATCTTGATAACATTTAGTATTGATTAGTTTTCAAAATCAATCAACTTACATATAACGAAAAATCAAGAAAATCAAATAACAATCAATTAATTGAAATCAACGTAATTCGCAACGTACAAAATCTGATGTATTTTAAGTGATAAGATATTCACCGGGTCAACCAGTCGATGAAATAAAGCTCGAGTTAATTGCGAATAAAACATTATTTCGTTAATTGCCGTTGAACGCGATATCGTAACTGCATCGTATAGCAGATTTGTACCTGAATAATACAAGCGCGTTTTGCCCTCGCATGGCTGTAACAAGCGTAGAATATCTTTGACGGTCATTACTTGGCAGCAACAAATTGTCGGTGCGGATTTTCTCTAACGCTCGTTGGAGCGCTAGAAAGTACGGCTTTGGCCGCATATATAGTGGCACATGTAATACCCCAGCGTGCGGTAAGTCCAATGGTTAGCGAAAAAGTAAAGTCACTTCCTGCAGAATCTCGCTTACGTACGTAAACGTACGCAAAACGTGTACGCGCGTGTTTCTGTTTGGGTTTAGTACGAGCATGTACCAAGGGGTTTCGAGCACGTTCAAGTGCGTATACGTATCCACGGTTTTCTGCATAGTAATGCTGTTGGAAATGGTACGTAGGTAGGTTACGACCACCCGTCGATAATTAGGTAGCCTGGCACCTATATTCGCGGCATTGCGCCTATACTCCGACCATGCAACGACGCCGAGGATAACACTGCAGAGGAGAACCACTCGAAGAGGATTCGCTATCCCCGAAGCTCTGATTCAACCGGCTAGTTTGGACGCTTTGAAAATCCTCTTCGCCTTGTCTGTCCAAACAAACCCAAACAAAGATATCTGTCCAAATAAACCCAAACAAAAATATCTTTCCAAACAAACCCAAACAAAGGGCGTTCTTTGAGGTTTACCCAGTACCAATCTGGATCTCTATACGAGAACGTGCAACCTTGACGGAGGGCCGGACCGCGCAGTCTTCAAAATCACCTGTCCTCCTTCACGCGAGAGGATAAGACGTGGCGTGTAAGTAGCGCGCATACCATTACGAGGCATATGAAAAAGCGACGGCCCAGTGAGGGAAAGGATCCAGCGGTGAGTGTTCATGACCCGTGGAGCGCAACGAATCGTCCCGGTGAGTTCAACCAGGCGGAAGGATGAAATTCAATTTCCGACCGGTGTAGCACACCTCGCGTATTCTCGATGCGAGAGATACGGGTGGAACGCGAGTAGCAAACCCAACCGAGTTGCATACACTTGTACACAGATGTGTCCGAAGCATTCCGAGCTTAAGTATAACGACGAGCTACGTCGCGATGGATTGATGTCTCAAAAAAGTACAACAAAGAAAAACACAAAAACCGTAGTATGGTTCGCGAGTTTTTAGAGAAGAACTCAAACGAATAGTTTCACATTGAGGTAATTTTGTATCAGGGAGAATCTGGAATGTAATGATAAAAGATGTTGAAGTGACAGTTATTAGCTCTTGATCAAAATTCGGTATTGTAGGAATCGATGTTATGGACAAGTCGATCAATCAACAATGAAATTGAATTTTTCAGTTTCTTTATTTTCATTCTTCTGCAAAATCTCTCTTTTTCGAAAGTCTTTTTTAGAAAATGTCGAAAATCTTAACCAAAGATACATAAAAAATTTAAACCCAAACAAACTGAAATTCAGTAAAAATAATATTGGAACGCCCTTCCCTCCTTTTTTTTGCTATATAAGAGTATCGCAAAAATGTTGATTCTCAAAGAAAAATCAGGGGCGATACCTTGACTGCGTATATACGTCGCGACCACTTATTATGGTAATTTTGGTTCTCGTTGGCTCGCTTGGTAGCTTTAGTTTTCTCTCGCACCCTCCCTCATGGATACCCCGTCTCTCAGGATCTCCATCTCGTTCTCGCGTTTAATCCTTTTTATATTATTTTTCTCGCTTGATTCTGCACCAGAAAGGCAAGTGCTGAAGGAGGAGGGATGGAAAGAGGGCGATCGAGATTGAGAGGGAGGGGACCACTTAGCTCGGATGCTCATCGAGTTCTGAGACCGAAATGTATATTTTTCACAAATATTGAGGCGTACTTCTGCTGCCGTGGCAAGAGTTGCTTGTGGGCTGTCCTCGAGTGCATATATCGTCCTACCAACTTTGCTCATCCTCTCATTTTCTCTCTCTCTCCACTCTCGATATATAGAGAACTTTGCAACATTGGTTGCAAAGAGAGTTCAAGACTCCCGATACGAGAGGAGAGTACCGGAGACGTCAAAAAAAAAAAAAAAAACCCAAACATAAAAGCAAAAAAAAAAAATCGATCATCCACGTACCCGCACACAGTTTAAAACTGCATGATCCGGATCCCGCAAACTTAAATTTCGCGCACGCGAACTTCTTCCCCGGCGGTAGTCTCGCGCGAAAAACGTTCCGATGAGTTCACATGGATTGCTTCTCACGTATATAATTCTTGCCGACACCTGCGCAACGCGCGGTCCTTTCACCATTCTAGGGACCGTACAAAAATCTCGCAGGTATTACACTGAAATAATGCGAGATTTATTTGATCTTGATGAACGAAGAGGAGGCCCCAGGGGCAACATCGTCCCGTAGTCCCTCCATTATACATACATGCATACACATATACATATACCTATACTCGACATGCACGCGTATGCATACACATGGCTATAATTCGTAACGCACTCTCATCCTCGATTCTCGCCCCGTAATAGATCGGACAATCGGATATCGATCGTGCACATATATATACCTATATTTATATACAAACACACACATATATACAGTCTCCTGCAAAAGTATTGAGCACACCATCATTCTCGATTGAAAATACTCGCGGCTATAATTATTAATTATAAATGCGGAATCAATGAAATATTGATTTCAACAATAAATATTAAATATTATTAATAAAGCGTATCTTTATTTTTCCGTAACGCTGCTGCGTGTATATATACTTAGACTATTATATAATGACTTTTGCACAAAGCTGTAATATATACGTATAAACATTTATATATATATGTATATCAATATATCAATACATGTATATACAAGTGTGTAATATATACACATACAGGTACGAGTTAATGCGCTGTTGTACATATACGTGTGCGACGAAAATTAGCGTGGCGCTTACACAAGAGGTCTGATGGGCTGCAGTATGTACGTTATGGACAAGCGATTGTACGAGTGGGAGGGCAAAACTAACGACCACGTGCTTGCTCCCTCGGTATCTCTCGCTCCTTTTTCCCTCTCTCTCTCTTTTCTCTCTGCCTGCATGTATCGGTGCAAGAGCACGCTCATAGTCCGCGGGAGAGTGCAGAATACACGGGTTGCTGATCTTTCCTCACCCTCTGCCACTTGCGATGGTAGCGAAGAAAAAGACGAAAGAGAGAGAGAGAGAGAGAGAGGGAGTGTACACGTCGTGAAGAACAGTAGCCGAGGCCCGCGGCATCACCGCGAAACTGACCACCTCGTTATTTATCGCGATATCAACCTATATTTTACGCACACGCGTATATATTGGCAAAGGGCATCCAGCTTATCCACCTGGCCCACATATATACGCGCAACCTCCGTACGCGAAATGTTCGGTGTTACATTGGAAAATTATGATTATGCCTTTTCGCGAATAACGCGAAGCACAAGGGAGACGCTTAAATAAGGAGAACTGCTGAAGTTACGTTCAACGTCGTTCGGTGGCTTATTATCGATGGAAATTCTCGATCAAGGTTTTTGGATGTTTGGAAAAATTTGGGGAAAATTGTTTGGGGATTTTCAGTGTTTGGGGTATTCTTGGGCGTAAGGATCAATCTAGGTTATAGTGACCTTGTAAGGTTGAATCTTATAATTCAATCTTATGGGGTTAATGATAAGATTGAATTTTCATTGAACCTTAGAAGCTTGAATTTTAATCAAATGTTATTAGTTAATAGATAGATCTTTTTTGTTGTAATTATTATTACTTCTTATTTTTTTTAAAGAGATTTGAATTTTAATTAAACTCTATTATCTAATCAAGTATTAAGTAATAAATAGACTTAATATCTTATTTTTATTATCGACTTATTATTATTCACTCATATATAAGTTAATGTATAAACTGATTTTTTATAATTATTATTGACGCCTGTTACGTTACGATATCCTTCGAGGCGACCACTTTTGACGATTTCAAAGTCTTACATTCCTCAGGCCTCATAATTTTCCGTACGGACACGTCCGACGATGTACAACACGTTACGGACTAGAAATATCGTTTCGAGTTTATTTCGCGTCCCTATCACAAAGCGGGACGAAGTTTGCGACGATTTCTTAACCGGGCCAAAATTGATCCTCGTCTAGCCATGAGACCTGTGTTTTCTTCGCCAGACGTATCCCACTAATTGGAATTTATGTCCCGTAGAGCTACATCATTCTAATCGGACTTTCATGACAGTGGACACGTCAGATATCGTTAGTTTCTCATTCGATTCCTTCCGAGCTGTTACCCTGCACCGTTACCCTGTATTTCGCGATGGGGTCAAACGCCGAAACCATCTGGACCATTAGCGCAAACTTATACGTATGAGTTGTTGTCATTACCTTAAAAAAAAAAATAATTTTTAAAAATGAAAAAAAAAACTTTCGTACAATGCCTGAACACTTGGTGATTCAGGCGAATTCCTTCTTTCGGCATTTCTTTTTTTTTTTCTTCCTTTATTCTCCGTCGAACCTGTTTTTTCCCCGGCAAGTTGTTTTTTTCTTTTCCCGACAGTTTAAATGCAAATGTTACCTCCGAGAACTTTATCGTTCGAATCGTTTATTCATTATTTTCAACACACTTTAGCGAGCACATTTTCAGCACCTTCCCTTTCCCAATCTAATTTCAACGTTTCTTCGACACCCGTCCGAAGAAACTTCGATTCTTTCCCCCTCCCTGCCACTCTATCTCCTCCGCAAACCTCCTCCTCTTCGCCCCTTGTCAATTTTTATTCGCGATGGAAATATTCGTGCGATAAAAGAAGCTTTATCATTTCGGAAGGTTTATTCATTATGTACACCGCGCGTAGAACTTGTCACGTTGAGAATTGATTGGGCGATTAGAAAATCGAGCTGTCGATTGTCAAAAAGTGCTTTTAACTCCATCGATTATGAACTGCGAGCTTGGAAACTGTGAAACAAGATTTTTAACGTGTACGTGCGTCTGCGATGAATTCTCGGTCCTCTCTTCCTCTCTTTTTTTTCCTTTTATAAAGACGCGTACACCTAGATCTGTATAGATCTAATATATCTGGTATATAGCAAGAGTAACAGAGGGTATTTCGCAACGTAATATACCCCGACTAGTCTTATACATATTCATGTCGCCCATCTTTCTTTCCTGCCCTCCCTCTCACTCTCACTCTCCTCTTCCTCTTTCCATGACTCTTGCTCGATCATTCTTCGAGATCTACGCGAATATACATCCACCGTACCGTTATTTATCGAGACATTAACAAACACACGCCCGCTAAATACAAAAAACTTTCACCCATACGAATTTTTACGAGTATATAACACACGATGGTACACTCCATAATAACACGTATCCCGCATAATAGCTTGATTGACTCGCAACTTTTATAGTTTTTCGAATTAGCTGAAACCTCGCTGAACCCACAGGGACCGAGTTATATTATCATCATCCTCGTCATTAAAGTTGCGTTCTCTACGAGATTGTTTCGAACAATTTCTACATCGGTGAGCCGGCGTGGCTGTTTCGATTGGGCCCCGATACGCGCACAGAGAATTAAGAGCGTTACGTTTTGGAAGATAGCGAGCGAGGAAAAAAAGTTTGGTCAAGTCGAACGATTTCATCGTGCAATCGAAGATAATAATTCTTATCAATGGTTATCCTTAATATTATTATTATTATTTCATTCCAATAGAAATATTATAATTATCGTTATTTTTATTACAATTTTAACACTTTATTTGTGAAATAATAATAATAATTATTTTTTTATTTACAAAATTGATTATTATAATTAGGCTTCCATATCCTCAACGGCCTTTGATAACAATAAGATGGAAAATAATGATAACGTAATAATTATAACTATTATTTTTATGATTTGAGACCTCGGCAAAAAAATGTTGGGCAGTCCACCGTTTAGACTCCAATTTCATTGGTGGCAAGCGAAAATGCCAAGTTCCTTTTGCTTTTTCGCCTCTACTCGATGCAACCACAAAGCGCCCGTAATTCTCTCGTTCCTCCTTCGTCTAATTAACTCCGAAGATTGTCGGCATGAGCCCGGCGCAAGAAGCTGTTGTTTTGCCACCCGGTTACGACTAGAACTAATCTTTCTATCTCTCTTTCTCCCTCAATATCGCGGCGAGAACAGCACGAATGTATATAATGCTGGGAGGGTAGAGGATGCTTGAAAAACTGGGTCTCCCGCGGCAGATAATTGAGAGAACGTGCGCACTCTCTCTGTTCCGCTGTCCCACCTTGTACCTCTCGTTCTCTCCGGAGCTGTAACACTTCGGTAATATACGTACGTGACGCACTCACGAACGACTACCGCCTCGTCCGTTCCCACCACTTTCTTTCCACTCTTGTCGCACATTATGGGCAACATAAGGATATTACATGCAGATTTATTTCTGCAAAACTCACGAGGTTCGTTCAAAAAATAAGGTGACTTTTCTAATTTCCCAGTCTAGGTATATTCGACTTTCGATTGTGTTTTTTTTTAATTTTATTACGTTGGTACACGTGTCCCCAATTAAAGTTTGCATCGTTGGAACACGACAAATCGTTTCGCTACTTCTTATTCAAATTCCTACCAAAAATTATGTATCGCAGATTCGTCATCGTAAACAGGAATTCCAAAAAATATTCGAGTGTTTCCTGTACCTCGAATCCGCGAAATTCAATTAGTCAAAGTGAAAAAAAATCATTTTCGTTTCAACGATGCCAACTTCAACATAATAAATATTCAAATAATTTTTGCATATAACGGGTTTACGAAAAATGAATATTTTAATCCCATAATTGTTAAACTCGATAATTCTCGATAAACAATGCGATACGAACAATTGATAACCGTTACGATCGAAAAGACCGACGAGAATTGCGAACAAAGTCTTCCGAGTAACGACGGATGAAAAACGAAAGTGCTCGACTCAAGGTTCGATTTCGCAGGCGTTACTGGCTTCCATGTGTATTTACACGGACGTTAAAGAACTCGCAACACGGATATACATTAATATCGCGTACAAAGGGGTACTGAAGCATTGTGAGATGAAAGATTGATTCACGGTCACGTTGTACGTAGCGATTCGATATTCATCATGCACGTAAACAGGTACACGCGTACACGTACGTATATCGGCTGTAAATAATTGATGATAATTTATCGATGATCTTACGACCCCCTCGGCTCTCTCGGAATTCCATTCGGTCTATTCGATGTTATATTAGGTCGCGTCTACTCTTTACTGTAAATCCTTCCACGTCGTACATGAGTGTACAACCTCTTTTTGTATGCGTCCATATGTATATTTATAAATTTGCCTAACTCCGTACGGCGTACAGGACCTCAAAAAATCCTCCTATTTTTATTTTATTATTAATCGCAATTTGTTGTAAATTTATTCTTATCCTCAAGTATGGAAATAGCAGCGAGTGTCTCTCCAGGATAAAGACGTGTAGCAGCAGTAAATATTATATATATATATATATTTTTTTTTTTTATCCGACAGCTCTCGAAATTCCGTTTCGCCCATTCAATATTACATCGGTCAGGATTTCAACGTTTATACGTAACGTATATACATTTACGTACGTGTGCGCGTGTTCGTACGCGCCCGTGTCACATTTTTTGGCATTCTCGCGCATTTATAAATTTCCCTAATTCCTCCTGATAAATCGAGTACGAAAAAAAAGAGAAAAAAAACCGACCCCGCGTGCTACTTTTAGCATTATTTTCCAGTAGAATTTATGAGAACCTTTTTTTTTCGTTTTTTTTCATAGTGGTTTTTTTCTTTTTGGATTTTCGTCGGTTGTCGATGATACTCGACAAGTTCGAAATGTACGGTTACGCGTGGTAGTTAATGCTACAGACCGGAGGGAAGTGTACAATTTGCGAGTTTATTAGGAGTTTATCCGTGAGTATAACGAACAAATCTGCGGTCTTGTATTTGTCGTTAATCACGGTTTCGCGCTGGTCGACAAGATTAACGCCATTAAGGCGTCGATGATCCTACTAGCTCAGAAAAACGGATGGGGAAGAGAGAGAGAGAGGGAGAGAGAGAGAGAGAAATGGATGCCCTCGAATTAAGAGGATATTATCGGGCAACGCGCATGTACTGACTGTGGTGTCGTCGGCTAGTAGGTATAGTCGAGTATAGAGTACAGACACGATGATACGGTGCGAGAATAACGAATAAGCGAGAGTCGCGCACGGGCGCAGCACCGAGAGCAATACAGAGCCCGACAAATTACGTCGAGTTGGGCTCGTTGCGGTAATCTATCATGATAAAGCCAGGAGTTGCTACATCGTCCGTGTGCGGCTCGTGTGTGTCGCGAAATCGTTCAATGAGAGGAATGGAACTCCCCGCTCTTACTCGACATCGCTAACGGAGAAAAAGAGGCGGAGGGGGCAGACAACTCCTTATTTTCAATCTCGGACCCAACAAACGGTAACTACAGCGTGGATACTGGTATAGATTAAATCTTCGATTCGAAGCGTGTTTGCACGATCAAAGTTGCAAAAAATTATGTCTTGGAATTTTATTTGATTTCGAGAATCGTTATGGAAATTGTCGGGTTGTGGAGAAGTTTATTTTATTCAATTTTGACGGATCGATTTTCGGATCAACCTTTTGCTGGCATGACCTTGAGGAAATTTGTAGTTTCGGAATTTAATAAATTAGGAATTTAAAAAATTAGGCATTTTAAAAATTAGGAATTTAAAAAATTAGAAATCTTGAGCCTTCTGGTCAATCGATGTTCGTGTTTCCTACCCAACCCCAAAAATTGCATGAAAAAATTGACTGAAAAGTGAGGATTGAGACCGAGCTAGAATCCATTTGTGGCGAACGAGGTTAAAATAATTCAATCTATTGGCGCGAGAGGAGAGCTACGCAAAGCCAGTCACCCCGCCGGCTCACGACATAATACGCACGCTGCCGCGAGAAAACGCGCGAGCTAATTTGACAGATGCGAACGGGGGATCTCGCGCGCGCGCAGAAACGGGAAAGCAAGGAAAACGCGCTTCCTTATAAAAGCCCGTATAAGGGAGGTCGCACCTTGCGAAAGCTTGTCAGCGGTTTAACTATACAGCCTACTTCAAAATTATCGTCCAAACTGCAAATTTTCTATCGATCAATTTTGAAAATGGACAATAAATTTTGAATTTGACGAAAAATCGAATATCTCGGCGAAAAAAAAGTCGTACGCCAATTTGGCAACTGGGTTTTTGAAGCGGATAATCTGAGTTTTTTTTTGCTGTTTATTATGATTTTTACGATTTTTTTTGTACCCTTTAAGTCGTTTTGAAAATTCTGGTTTTTCACCATTTTTGGACTTGGGGAAATTACGTACTAAATAATTTTTGCTATTATTACTTAATAATAATATATACTAGAAAATGCAAAGACATTTTGAAAAATGTAAAAAAAATGAAATGCCTAATACTTTTGAAGAAGACTGTATGCGTTAACGTATACGTGTCTCGTTGCGCGTACCTCGTGCACACGCACACATTTTCTGGTCCACGCGTTCCACGTCCAATTCGCCGGCTATTTTATGTATGATTACGCATTAAGTTTTGCAAGTTTTTTTTTGTTTGCGTTCGCCTCGTGGATTAGCGAACCGCAATGTGAGAAATCTCGAGGCCAATTTGCGAGACCATCTGGGAGTCTCGTTAGTGCATTCGAGCTATTAAGTTTGTCTTACGTTTCATCGGATTATACGGGATTCGTTTGATGTTGCGCGAAAATAAATGAATATGTGAAATTCGTTGATCATGCTTCACTTCCGGACTGCACGATTACGAAATATACTCGGGAGAGTGGTGATACTCAGCAATACACATTCTATATAATGTTGCCAATAATGTCAACGATTATATTAATCTAATGAAATAGGAAATTGTTTGGATTTTAACCGGATTACGTGAAGATGATGGCGCCCAAGATCGCATCCTTGAAATTCAACACTCTTTATTTCAATTATCGTCCAAAAGATTAGAGACTTGAAAAAAAAAACGATCCTGACTATAGTAGAATAAAAATTAAAAAAATATCGTGTATCCAAAAGCCAATTTCGTTAATTACCAATTCCGTCATTTACCTCAGATGACTGCGCAAAAGAGAAAAAAAAAAGCTAGTCTCCCCTTATCGAGTGCAGTATACCCGTGCATTAAAATGTAACGATATGAAATCTTAACCTTTCGTAATTTCAGTCGAAACGTCATTCACCCAAAGATCTTACGTTTCAACAAACCTCACTGAAACTTCCGTCACCTTTTACTCTCCCTCCTCTTTCCACTCCAGTCCGTTTCGGCCTGTGTCTCAAAGAAGTGAAAAATGGCATTTCAATCATAACGACGTATCGGAATAATCTAACCGTTTCTCCAACCGTAGGAGCGTGCAAAAGCTAATTAATAACCGTATCGATAAGCCCTGACTCTTTGTTTTTATCGTTTTTAATTCATACGGCCGTTCGGCGGATCCGAGACTGTGAAAAGTAGAACTGCACCCAGTCCTATCGAGAATTAACCGATTCAGTGGATACGAGACGTCATTACGGAGCGTCGAGTGGTGCGCGATAACGACGTATAGATACACCTAGTCCAGTAACTGCGTATAAACTGGGTCAATCCATCTTCTCGCGGTTAAATCTCTAACTTGTATACGTCTATAAAATATTTTAACTAGATCTCATTGAAACTCGACGTTCTACCCCCCCCCCCCCCCCCCCCCCCCCCCCCCACCCTTTCCCTTTCCCCCTCCCACCCCCCCAGCCGGGTCTCCCCCCCCCCCCCCCCCCCTCCTCTCCGCTCCTCTCCTCTCCGCCTCCGTCTCGCGCGTCTCTGTCTCTTGCTCCGCCTTAATTACCGCTCCGCGAACAAACGTGTTCAGCAAACATTGCCGAGAGTCGAAAGGATTAATGAGAACGATTGGCGGGGTGGGGGGGGGGGGGGGGGGGGGGAAGGCGGGGGTGACAGGGGGGTGAGTTAAAAAATTTTTATAGAGAGGTCAAAGTGAGG
>JAPYZJ010004152.1:0-14334 GCA_030522765.1 Ophioninae sp. B BG-2022a | reverse complement strand
CACGGAATTGGTACCGTAGCGGTACGGCGTACCGCCACCGTGGAGATACGGCGTGCCTCCACCGTGGAGATACGGCGTACCGCCACCGTGGAGATGCGGTGTGCCTCCACCGTGGAGATACAGCGTACCTCCACCGTGGAGATACAGCGTACCTCCACCGTAGAGATACGGCGTACCTCCACTGTGGAAATACGGCGTACCTCCACCGTACCGGTAACGCCGTACCAATGGTACGCTTGGCTATCTGGGTATACTTGTAACTACACAGTTGTGACGACGATCGTCGCTCATCGTTCGCAGTGTGCAGTCGCCAGTGAAGTGCCCTAGGGGAATCGTACGCTAGGCTATCCGGGGAACAATGAATGATATCCAATATGAGCTGTGGTATTGAAGAAACTTCTTAGGAGCGTAAAGCTCCGATTGCTCGATTCGTGCATATCTTTCGAAGAGCGTAGCGCCAGCCGGAGCTCAATTTCAGAATCGAATGGAAATGCCAAGTTTGTTTACTTGTATCCGTCTCCATCTTTGTAATTGTCACAACTCTTGATCTATCTCGAATGCCGATCGCTCGCGGTGCGCAGTTTTGACTTTTATACATCAACTTTCTAATTAGTGTTTTTATTATATTATATAAAAACAAGTAGGTAGAATGGCTGAAAAAAAACGAATTCTTGTGATATGTTTGGGTAAGTTAAATTCCATAGTTTACGTGTCGTAATGTTTGTGGAAACATATCTTTTTCATTATTTATTGTGTAAACCATTATGAAGTATGATCAATTGAGTTTTATTGATTAATTAATTCATAAATAAGTCCAGACTTAAACATAAAATTATAGAAAGAAGAGAGAGCAAACTTGACAAGGTATTTGACTGCAGGAAATATTTGCCGCTCGCCAATCGGAGAAGCCGTTTTCGACCACCTTATAGAGAAAGATAATCTTCGAAACGAGTGGGAAGTTGAAAGCGCAGCTTTGATAGGATATCATACGGGAAAATCGCCGGATCGTAGGGCCATGGCAACTCTTCGGGAAAAAGGAATAACGGATTACTCCCACGAAGCAAGACCCGTAAGTCCGACCCTCCCAAGCTCGTTGGAATATATTTCCAATCTACTGTCTTCTTCAGATAACGGAAAATGATTTCGAGCTGTTCGACTGGATTTTTGGTATGGACAACGAGAACATTACGCACCTCAATCGCATGAAACCAGCCGGCAGCAAAGCAAAAGTAGAATTGCTCGGAAAATATGATCCTGAAGGAGAAGTCATCGTCAGAGATCCTTATTACGTGAGAACCACTTTTTTCTACTTCACAGGACGTCCATCTTCGAAACGGACGTCCTTCAAGGTAGTCCTCTCGATGCGGACTAGTCGTCCAGTGAAAAATGTCTAAATTATGCTTTTCCAAGATCTCCGATATACGAATAACAATTCATTGATATTAAATAAACTTATCCAGTTGACAGTTTATTATAAATTATTGAGTAATTGGTTAATAATCATTGTACTGACTCGAGTATTATTTGGTGTCTTATTACATTTGCATGTGGCAACATTGCATTTTTTTTTCTTGCGCATGTTCGGGGCTACTCGGCTGACGCGATGTTACCGTGTTTCTTCGCTGTCACGATATTGTGTCGTGAATTCTGTACCGCTACCCAGAACTTCATATCAAAATCAATATAACTTACAGCATTGTTCGACAAACACATTTTCTTATCAATCTATTAGATTTTTACGTGTTTTATAAATCTAAATCTTTTTTTTTTTTGAGAATCTTATGGATCTTCTGCTGTATATATCGTTTTGAAGTAAACGGAAGTTGGCTTTTTTCACCCAATGAAACAAAATTGCCTTGAAAAATGCACATTTCCAAATATTAATTACTCGTAAATTAGGTTGATAAATGGCATTGAAATTTTACATAATAACTAAATATACTGAAATTTTAACTACTCTTGAAAATCCTGTTAATCTTATGGATTGACCCATCCCGACGGGATTACCTTAAGGATGATGGATGAGGATAGAGATTTTTACACCTCTATCCAAAAAAAGCCGCGGAGAGCCGTTTTATCATGTTTTTGGTTTTTTATATTCTCAAGTACATTTCAAACTAGTCACGATAAACATGAATCTTTCCATTACAATTTTCTTACTTGTAAATATGGTCTCGTCATATTTTTCTAAATCGGAACCAACCAGAGTCTGAGATTCGCGGATTACCTATCATTTATATAGTTTCCTGGATGATGTACTCTTTTAATTCCTAATCACTGCATCAATCACAGTTTCCCAAAATCGTATAACACGAGCTATCGAGCTCAGAAAGAATTATCTGTGAGTGCAACCGGTTGAAAAGTGAAAAACATAATAGCGCCAGAGAAGAGATTCTAAGGTTTTTACGGCCCGGTAAAAATTGCTAGAAACGTGTCCCGGATATGCATGCTGATAGATAGATATATCTACACGTATGCTTCTCGCAACATACGTGAATATTGATTAAAGGGCGCCTTCCGTTATTTCAGGACGACGACAGCGCCGGATTCGTAAAGGCTTACGAACAGTGTCTGCGGAGCGCAAAGTCATTTTTGCAGCAACACAGAAACATTTGACAACTGTAAATATACCTTCGCTTTAAAAAAAAAAACTTATTCATACTTATTGCTAATGTGGTTCGCAATCGCGTTGGGACGCGAGACATCTTTATTATTTGACTCTCCGACCGCGGACGTAAACCTCAACGATATTTCGATCGTCACCGGAGTAAATGAGTCTTTGAAGCTTGTCCTCGAGAGAGTAGTCTATAAGATTGTCGAGCGGTCCACTCGAGACACCCAGGTCTATCACGAGAGCGTCGAATTCCTTACCAACCGTGAAATTTCCAACTTTATCCTCGATGGCCAGCGCTTGAAACGGACAGAGCAGGAACATCGTTTGATAGGAACGCGAGAAAAAGGGATGGTTGAACGTTTCACCGATAAATATCGGAAGTCATCAATTTCCTTCCGAAAGTCTGCGATATTTTCGTAACATCCAATATACTCTTGTCAAGACGCAGGTTGATTGTCGAAAATTGAACATTCCTTCTGCGTTAACCCTTAACCCGTGAGCGTGGGTCGCTTTTGCCTGGCCCAAAATTTCATTCCGAAATTTCTTGAATACATAATGATTAAATTATAACTGAACAATTAATGATAATTAACTTTCAATAAATTATTAATCCATTAATGATTTATTTTATTTTATAATCATTCCTTACGCGAATATAATATTTTTTTGTTAATGGGAATCCTTTTCCTTTAAGAAACTGCTATTGAAAAAGAATTCCCGTAATTTTTATCCACGCAATACTCTTGGAAAAAAAAACTTTTTTCGCGAGTTGCTCAATATTTAATAAAAATAATACATAAAAAATAAGAAAAGCACAAAAACGACCACGACCAAGAAAACCAAAATGACCCAGGTTCACGGGATTGAGGTGTCTCAAGTACCGTCACGGGGTGAGGACTAAAAAAATGACTGTTCTTCAACAATTTGTAGGTCAAACGCTCGATCCTCCAAAAATAAAAATAGGTATTTACCAGTGGCGCCCCCGAGGGTCGCGAGATAAAAGACCTCTTGATAATTGAGAGGCTTATAATCGGAATTGAGTACAGTTAGATGATTCGAAACTTGAATGGCGGATCGCATCGCGTCGAGGATGCACGTGCTCGTGCCACCGGAAACGTCTGAAACACGGTTAAACGTTGACGTCGTTAAGTATGGAAGGCTAGAGAGTAGCTGCAACGAGAGAAGGGAGAAATTGACCTGTGCCAAGACCAATTTTCATTCCACGATTCATAAGCCTCCGGACATCGCAGAGGCCACTTTTCAAGCATGTATTCGACGAGGGGCAATGTATGATTGCTGATCCGTTGCTCTTAATGATGTCTAGTTCGTCGTTCCCTAGAAATATCCCATGAGCCAGCACTGTTTTGTTCGTCAAAAGTCCCGCGACTTCGTACACTTCCGTGTAAGTTGATGCTTCCGGAAACAACTTTTTTACCGCCTCAATCTCGTCCAGAGTTTCCGACACGTGCGTCTGGAATGAACTTTTCTCAGATCTTTTTTCTCATGTGATTAAAATAACAATATTTATAAAGAACAATATAAGTGGCTTTAACGTGTTATACGTAGTTAGAAATTTTCACAAATCGAGATTTTTCTTGCATTTTCGGAATGTACATATATGTGAAGATATCCCTTGAAAATTTCAAATCGATCCAGCTAATATTCCCGAAAATACACACACGAATTTGTAAGAACGCTCGGAGCGCTACGAAGTAAGCGCTCAAAACTTCAAACGCGTTTCTCTCAGAACGGTGTTTTCAAAGTCGGTGAGCACGATTTCTCAAAGAACGGCTCGAAGGATCGGTCTGCAATTTTAACACGACCTTGCCAGATTTATTCTTGAGGTATTGATCGATGGAATAAAATTTCTGATACTTATTTCTCATTTTTTTTCAACGATTCAACGAAAGAAATTTGGTCGAAAATCGAAATTGTTTTTTCCAGAGTCGTCGTTTTGTCGAAAATTAAAAACTCAACTATTCCTTCGATCAATATCCGAATTCATATATTCCCTGAAATAATCTTTCTGGTTTTTTTTAAATTTTGGATAATCCAACCGGAGATACTTGCTCACCGCCGGACACTTTTTTTTTTTGAGGGCTTCCAGGAGACTTGCTTCAGGAGCAATGTTAATGAATTTTTTGGAAATAACAATGTCCAATCTAAAGCTAAAAGATGTCACTGCACTTGCTAATATTTTTCGTATTGAGACTTGCTACAGGAGCAATGTTAATGAATATTTTTGGAAATAAAAATGTCCAATCTAAAGCTAAAAGATGTCAGTGCACCTCCTAATATTGTTCGTTTTGCCAAATGCAATCCTTTTCCAGAAAAAACATCGTGAAAAAACGACTTTTTTGGCCTTGCAACTGCGCATAGCTTAAATATATTTCTCTATCTCAGCTTGGAGTCTCTGAATCCAACCTGTACGTGGACCTTCGCATCATTCGCCAATTTTCCCAATTCCTTCAATAACTCGGAACTGCAGCTGAGGGCGAATCTCGGCGTGATAACTGGATTCACCAGTTCGCACTGAAACGCGTCATCAACCATGGATGAATATTTTTATCAAATTTCTATCAATGGTAATTTAGGAAATTTGCACAACTGACCCGAATGTTTTTTATGTCTTTGATGAAATTTTTGGTATTTGTGACGGATTCTTCGATGGACTCGTGATAACCATCCGGGCGTGAACGATCCATATTGAGCTTGCCGATAAAAGCGCGCTGTCCATAGTGAGCGGCCTTTTGGCCCAATATCAGCGAAGCCGTCGCATACAACGAGGCGAAGTAACACGCCGTTGTCGTTCCAACCGTCAGTGTTCGTTTCTGTTCCGTTTCCAACGTGTCAATTTCATTAGCAAGCATTCATATAAAATTACTGGATACTTTATTTGTTCGTCCACAACGATCATTCGACGAAAGAGCAAACTTACTACAACCGCATCGAAGATGCGCTCTGCGAACGTCTCATCGGCGAATTGCTTCTCCAGTGGAAACGTATACTTCTCCAGCCATTCGAGGAGGCCCTTGTCGTACCCAATACCCAGATTTGGCATTTGTGGCGCGTGCATGTGACAATCGATCAAACCGGGTATCAAAAATTGACCGGAACTCAAAATCGTCACGAAATCTGCCTTCGCGTCACTCGGCTTTGGGTTTTCCGTTACATTTATTATCTGGAAAAAACATGAAATGTGAAATCATTCCGATTTGACCCTTGATGGTTCCTTTCTCTTCTCCGACTATTCGGTTTCGCTATTGGAACTTTTACACTACTTTGGTTGATCGGAAAAATGACTTTGGATTCTTATTTCAACCGAAGCATATTTTTTGTTGTATGAAAAATCGTCATTGACGATCAGCAGCTGGTAAAAAGGAATTTTCTGTTTTTTTTTCGCTGTCGACAAATTCTGGTGTTTATCTTGTGAAACATTCAATTTCCGGTCGAAAGATCGATATCAACTTAGAATTGGCACACGTTCGAAACTTCGAGACGGCTTGCGCCTAAGCAGAAACTGTACCACGTGACCACGTGATGTGATCGCAAGAGTGATAGCTGAAGAAACTGTTTCAAATTTCCCAAAGATAAAACATTTTTAACATTAAAAGAGAATAAAATGTGACCTCTCCGACATGAATTCTGCCTTTATGAATTCATGAAACCGAGCATTGCAAAGCTCGGTTTTACCGAAAAAAATGGAAATCTCTATGAGAAAAGTGGATTAGATGAATTGTGGGATTATGTGCATCTTCAAAGAGCCTCCACCTTAACCCTCCACCCGTGAAAAAATGTACACAAATTCATGGTTCATTTTTAGAATACACTTTTCAAGGGAAAACAGTTGTTTTTTATTTTTAATATATTTTTTTAATCAATTATTGGGCAAATCGCGGAAAAGTGTTCTTTTTCAAATACAGCGTAGATAAAAATAATGGAACAGTTTTTTTCACTAGCATTTTCTTAAAAGAAAATGGTAGTTTTTCACATAAATTTTTGTGTAATTAGTGTAGGAAATAATGATAAAATAAAAAAAATTATTAATCAATTAATCATGAATTATTATTGATGATTCAATGATAATTGAATAATTATACGTTGGAGAAATTTGGGAATGAAATTTCGGGCGACGCAAAACCGACCCACGTTCACGGGTCGAGGGTTACAAATAGTCGAGTTGCTGCGAAATGTCCCGTACACGAGAAGTATTGTATATTCAATATAACGGTGGGTATAGTGACGGTCGTAAGCATCAGGCCTTGAATCGGCTTATCATAATGTAAGTCTTCTCGTGCTTCGGATAAGCGAACGGTCTGAGTCAGCCGCGTGTACAACTATAAACATTTGTATTGCTCGGACCGTATCACTTTTGTCCAGTCCCATTAATCACGTGCCGCTATAAAAACAGGAAAAATGTTACCTTTCCATCCTGAACCAATATCGCGGCACGCTGAACGATCGACAATTTTCCGTTCGGTGTCGAATGAATCAACGGACCAACGAACAAGTGGCGACCCATCTCTTCCGTAGTCTTCTAAGCCTAAATGTTCTTGATAACAATTGTATCGCGTTGAAAATAGATGAACTTGCTTTTGACAGAAAGAACATTTCATTTTCAACATTTCTGATAAAACCGTTTCAAAAAGTACATCTATAGCTTCTCATTTCATAACTGTTTATAAACCTAACGAAAATAATTTCTTTAACAGTAAAAATAATGTTGAAGTTTGCACCGTTTGAAAGTCAACAAAAATAGTCTTTTTTTATTCCCAATTTGATTTTTTTACATATTCCTACCGCGTAAGCGTTTGAAAGGTTTTATCGGAACTCTGATCAGAGATTTTCAGCCCCGAATCGCAAAAAAATTGGTCAATTGAAGGTAAGAAAGACTTCTACCAGGCATTTTTAAAAAATCGCCTTTCAACGAACCCTCGTTGAAGAAATTTTATTTGAAATATTAATTATTTTCCATATTTTTTTAAGATCGATATTTATTCTTGTTGAATGTTCCAATGACAAAATTAATATTTTCGATATTAAATGACTTCTAATATTAAAAATGCTTAATAAATGGCATTGCAATGTTTATCCAACAGTCGTGAATACAATCGCGGAAGTACTTGCTAATTCCAACAAACACTATCGATCCATCGAACACTCAAAAATCCAACCTCAAAGTCTCGGTCGAATATAGCGTTCCCCTTAAAAGTGTCTACATCTGGCATCGTCTATTCGTTTCGAGAGCATCTAACGTGACCCCCGTCCGATCGGGTGGATCGTGCATCGACGCGGGACAAGCAAAAAAGTTGCTACTGACCCTACACATCGGTTGGAATCGGAATTTTCCAACCGCTCACGGTGCGACTTGGAATCGTTCGCAGAGTCAACTTCCAACTACTGAATAGTTTCCTACTGAAATTTCGAAACAAAAAAGCCGGGAAAAGACACACACGTTTCGTAACACGTGTTACCGAACGGAGCTCGTATAACCACGCGTTCCAACGGACCACTGAACACATGCTCCCAAGCACAAAATATATATTTTATCCCCGCCATTCCGGGGATACCAGTACCTACGAGTCGTTTCAAGACAAACGGCCCAAACGGCCAGACATTCTTCAACTTTATTTCTCCAACTTCCATTAACTTGGAAAACAATAAGAATTTTCGGTAATTCTGTACTTTAGCGGCTTTTTTTAAAAATGCTCACCGATTTTTTTTGCCGATAAATAACTTAATTTTTTTATAGACTATCGCCGCATATATTGTTGATGCGAAAGAAGGTTCCTATCAATTTTGAATTTTTTATCCTCAGGCTCTGCAATTTTATCAATTTTCAACATTCTCGAATGCCGTTTGTGTTAAAGATTCCGTGGCATCGAGGGATCGCAAAATGTAAATACGCATTATTTGTTTGGGTTTGTTTTGAGTTCGTTTGGGACCTTGACTTCGACTGATGAAAAAAACGTTTTTTTGTTCACAACTTTTCTTTCAAAGTACCAATGCACGAGGCTTTTGGACGGATTGTTTTTCACACCTGTAGATACTCAAATCGATTTTATTGCAGAGAGAGCCTTTTTTGAGGCTCTATGAAAAAGAGGATTTGCAGGTTAGCGTAATTCAATCAATGGAGAAAAGGGAAAACGAATGGCAATTCTGGCAAGAGCGGAAGCTAATCGGTACGGTTCTTGAGTCATGCAGTAAAAATGAATTATCGACGTAACAAGGGCGTACGAATCGTTAGCAACGCAGTTCGGAAAAGTGGTTTAGTTATCCGAACGAAGTATCCTTTCTCTTTCCGTATCGCCAAAGTGCTGCTCGAGTGCAATAAATAACAATAATAACAATAATAAATAATAGTAAAATAATAACAAATAAACGAAAGCCTTTAACGAAAACCAAAGAAAAATGAAGAAAATGGAAAAATCGTCGGTCGTCAGCAACCGAGAGTATCTGGATATAAATTCCGACGAGGAAGAATTCGGAAAACAGGGTATTTTTAACCGGTTGATTAATGTTTAATACATATTGTTTACAATAATTAATACATATACAATAATTAATACATATTGTTTTCAAACTCCCATTTATGAGCGAATATATCGATTTGAAGAATGGCACTTTCGAATGTTACGAATCCAAACAATTCCAAACAAACCGTGGAATTTTGTTTCAGAAACTCCTGAACCCGTGGAAGAAATAAAGATCGAGCCGGAAAAACCGGTATTCGAAGACGCGGAATTGTGCAAGCTCGTGAGTACCCAAGAATCGATTCTGACGTTTCCCTTGACGATTTTTATGCGAAAGGAAGATAAGTGAAATATCGAAATCGCAGGTAGAATACGCGAAGGACTTGACGACGTTGCCGGGTCTCGATGAATCTGATTGGACACTCGAAGCGAGTCGAGTTGTCAGGGAATACTTTCGTAATCCGGCGAAAATCGTTCTCGCCATATTTCACGACGGAGGCGTGCTCCGAGCTCTTTTAGAGTTTCCTGACCGAACCGACCACGGATTAACGTATTTCCTTCGATCTTCATGGCAAATCTATACACCGGACAATTTTATGTCGACCGTGACCTTCGGGAGTATCGAAAAAGTGGTAGAAAATTCGACATTGAAATTCGTTGAAAATATGTACGCGCCGGTCGCTTTCGACAGCAATGATTGGCCAACCGGTATCCTTTTTCGAAGTGCTGTTTAAACGACTCAGGCAGCTCATGCTTCGATCTGCCAAAAGATACATCGATCGAACAAATTCGTCTCGAGTCCTAAACATTTTGCTCAATTACTCGATTTATTTCAATGATATATTTATTATTTGCATTATGATTTTAATATGGAATTATAATTGTGACAAAAATCCTGAATTATTTTCATTATTATTTAAATACTGAATCGTTGAAATAATGATTTTACTTTTACCATGTCAAAGTAATTACAGAGTGAATTAATCGGCAACCTTTTTCAATGACATTTCCCAAAATCCCCGCATTGATGTCTTTCATAATCTATATCTATGAAAACACAACGTCTTAGTTTTCGTACTCAAACACCGTCAGTTACGAGAAACGAGATATTTTCAGATTTGCATCAATTCTTGATGTGCCTCACGGACGCAACGTATACGCCTTTGGGTCTTACGATTCTTTACGTACCCAGAGAAGGCTGGAACACCGGGAAAGAAAAGCACACGGTGTTATCTTCTCGATCGACATCCATGGATCTCATTGAAGAAAAACCTTGCGGAGCCGGGAACAGCGATGCCGAAGGTCTTGTCGAGAGATTGGAACGCGTGGGGCGTAACTGGATCAGGCAAATCAGAGAAGCTATAAAGGGAATTGCAGGGTCAGGGAAAACCTGACCCAGCGAAACTATCATCGAAGAAATACTTGATTGGCAGCACAGGTGTTTGTCTCCATTCTTATCTCTTCGTTCCGTCATGTATATTCGTCGTCACGAATTATTTAAAAATCATTTTATTGTTTAAAAAACAAAAAGACGAATATTCGAATTATTATAAAAGCAGAAGAATTATAAAGAAAAACAAACGGGCGAAAAGTCGATTTATTCAAAATGATTGATGATAAATGATTGATAAATTATTCAACATTGCATAACTCATGATTTAGCTTAAGTGATTCAGCATTTAAATGATAATTTGAATAATTTTGCATTTAAGCCATAACTTAATTAATCCAACACTAAAATTACAATTCAAATAATTCAGTATTCAATTCATAATTCGGACAATTCAACATCTCAATCATACTTTAAATAATTGAGGCTTCAAATTATCATTTGTATGATTCAATATTAAGATCACAACTCAGATAATAAACTTGATTCAAATAAATAAAATAATTCGGCAAAATGGTTAGAATTCGAAACGAATTTGTTTTATCGATAAATCTTTTGGCAGATCGGAACATGAGCTGCCTGAGTCGTCAGTTGACGAGTGACAGCGTGACGTTAATAGTCCAGAAATTGGAGGAAGAAAAATCGGCGAGTGTGAAACAGTACAATCCTCTGTTATCCCAAGTACGTCGTATATCGGACGAAGCCGCGTCGAACATAAAGAATCTCAGTCTTTTGGAGACGTCAAATCGAGGCTTCGAAATACCCAACGGTATTGAGGATTACGCGACGAGAACGCTCTCGCTGATAAGATTCGTCGGTGTCGAGTCGCCCTTTTATCACGGCGACGATAAAATGGCCAAATTGTGTAGCGCTTTCGGCGCCCAAGTCATTCGACATCTCCAACGTTACGTTAATTTCGAAGTAATATTCGACGGCGATCCGGACGAGGGAAGAAAAGCTATTCTCGAATGCACGGAATGTTGCGAAATAATCAAATGCGTTTACGAGAGATTCGTCGATATGGACCAATCGTCCGACACGCTAATTTTTTCCCGCACTTCCGGAACGCGAATTTTCAATCGCCTCGATACTTTTGTCCAGAGATGCAACGATCTCATTCGAATCGCTGATTCGAGAATGATTTTTCACAAGTACGAATAAAACAGACCTGTCTTCTCATATAATTATTTCATCGATCTTCTTACATGAAACACGAATTCCTGATTGCTTTTTATTTGCAAATCGTTAAATACCAACTTAAATGGTCAAATACCTAAATGAATTAAGTTAAATATCTTCATGGTTAAATACCAATTTAAATGTCGAATTTCAAATGAAAACATACATTTTTCGAAATATCCTTTTTTGGGGATAACACGAAGGATGCCTTTAAATTCGTCTTTTTGATGATGGACAGTGTAAAGCTTCATCGTTTTCGGAATATTCAATCCTGAAGGATTAAAATCCGAAAGTCGTATTTGCTACAGGAATCCCGTTTTTTAAACCCTTTGCGCCATGGTCGCACTCTGAGAATACCACCAGTTTTATAACCATTTACTGACTAACTTCGATCGAATTTTCGAACTTTTTTTGGTGTTTCGACATCAGTCGTGTATTCATGTTTTTTGCTGCACCACAAAAGATAGTTCGAACCCATACAAACCCAAACGAAAAAACGTTGTTCAGAATGTTTATATACAGTACCGTCGGAAAGTTTCCGGACAAGAGTTGGAAAAAGTGCCCGAACTGTCCTTTATGCCATTTCGCCGGTAGTTGGGCTAGGCCAACTTGACCAACGGCCTTTCAAAGAGGGGGGGATTTACCTACATTTTGGCGTATCAAAGAAATTTTTACCATTTTTTTTACACTTGGCAACCAGTTTTGAAAACGGAAAATTTTTTGTCGCTTTTTTGTTGTTTTGCGAGTGGACCCCTTTTACAGTAAAAATCTTTTTTATGCATTTCTCCTATTCAAATCATAAAAGGGGAAGCCTAAGCTACAATTTCGTTTTGTAGAAAATTTTTTGCAATTTTTTCCCCAAAAGTATTTCGTTTTTTCGATAAAAATACACGATATGAACATTGCTCCGGAGTACGAAAACGACGAGGTTTACGACAAAATCTCAAGACGGAAAAAGTTGCGTTACGTTTGGTTGAGTTCATAAGAATTTTTTCAGATTTTTTTTGCGAAATTTTTTTAAAAGTTATTTCCGGTCGGAACTCGATTGATCTCAACACCATGGTAATAATATAATTAATTTTTTAATTTACAATAACGGGTCGTCGACCCAATATAAGCATCAAAAAGCGTGCATCAATCGCTACATTGCAAATCGATTGAAAATTCCCAAATCAACTGTTGGGGATGCTATAAAACGTTTCAGAGAGACACAATCGAACCGCGGTAAAAATCGTTCCGGGAGGCCTCCTGTTACGTCCAAAGCGGAAGACTAATCAATAATTGTGATGTCTAAAAAAAATCGAAAACTCACGGCAGCAAACATCCAAGCGCAGTTTGTCGAAAGTCGTGGAAAAAACATTTCAATTACGACTATTATGAGCGTGCTGTTAGCGACAGGAGGTTTTTCCACGGTGACCAAAGTATAATATGCGAATAAAAAAATTAATTATATTATTACCATGGTGTTGAGATCAAACGAGTTCCGACCGAAAATAACTTTTAAAAAAATTTCGCAAAAAAAATCTGAAAAAATTCTTATGAACTCAACCAAACGTAACGCAACTTTTTCCCGTCTTGAGATTTTGTCGTAAACCTCGTCGTTTTCGTACTCCGGAGCAATGTTCATATCGTGTATTTTTATCGAAAAAACGAAATATTTTTGGGAAAAAAAATCGCAAAAAATTTTCTACAAAACGAAATTGTAGCTAAGGCTTCCCCTTTTATGATTTGAATAGGAGAAATGCATAAAAAAGATTTTTACTGTAAAAGGGGTCCACTCACAAAACAACAAAAAAAACGACAACAAATTTTCGTTTTCAAAACTGGTTGCCAAGTGTGAAAAAAATCGTAACATTTTTTTTGATACGCCAAAATGTAGGTAAATCCCCCCTCTTTAACTAGCCCAACTACCGGCGAAATGGCATAAAGGACAGTTCGGGCACTTTTTCCAACTCTTGTCCGGAAACTTTCCGACGGTACTGTATATAACAACTAATAATTAATAATAAATTATTTTTATATACACTAGACGCAAAAATTAAGGGATAGAAAAAAAATAGCAAATTTTTTGCCATTTTTCAAAAGGCTGTATCTCTGTGAAAAATGGTGGGAAAACGTTTTTGAAAAAAAAGGAAATTGTTGCCCGAAGTTTCTAGTTTTGAGATCTCGGGTCAAAAATTTTTTATCATGAGTAGTTTTTGAAAAAACGTCGGAAAACGATCGAAGGAAAATTTTTCGGAATTTTCACTCTTCTTCAAAAAGGTCCATGAACATGAATAAATTTTTTTGATGATTCCACCATAAAGCTCTTTTAGAGAATTTTATCCTCCTTAATTTGAGCGGTGGTTGAGCTCTGTACGACGATTTTTGGCGGAGTTATGAGCGTTCAAAGCAAAAACTGCACCTTTGACTTTAAAAATTGATAACTCGGGAAATAATGATCGTACAGAAAGTTTAAGGTGGGTTTCGGAAACCGCAAAACATTCCCTATGACACCTTATTACTTATTTTTTATGAAAAATTTTTTTTCAATGCGAAAAGATCGATCAACAAAAAGGTAAAAAAACGCATATTTAATCATATATGCTAAACTTGGGATATTTCAGGAAATAATCGATTGATAAAGGATATAGACTTAGATTTTTTAACCTCAGAGTATCCTTAACAAACCCTGAAAA
>JAPYZJ010004151.1:0-17780 GCA_030522765.1 Ophioninae sp. B BG-2022a | reverse complement strand
ATTTCAAACAAACCCAAACAAAGCCAAAAATTTACGAAATTTGTAATTTCGATAATTTCGAATTCGAAATTTTGAGGCTTCTGGTCAATCGAAATTCGGATTTCCTACCCCACCCCACCAAAAGGCTCAAAAATTCCGAATTTTAATAGTCCAAAACTAAAAATTTCGTAAAGCTTTACAAAATTCGTTTGGGTTTGTTTGGGTTCGTTACTTTGATTTAAAACCCTACATTTCAAACAAACCCAAACAAAGCCAAAAATTTACGAAATTTCAAACAAACCCAAACAAAGCCAAAAATTTACGAAATTTGTAATTTCGATAAATTCGAATTCGAAATTTTGAGGCTTCTGGTCAATCGAAGTTCGGATTTTCTACCCCACCCCAGGAAAAAAAAAAATGAAAATCGAGAGTAGGTCTTTGCATAGACGAGGGTGGTAAATGTCTTGTATCGTCGCACTTTGTCGACGACTTGCGCGCGTAGGCGCGCATTCGAGGAGAAAAAAGTATCAGCCCCCCGTCGACGTAAAGTTTTGAGCCAATGGGACAAGACCGAGAGAACCGGTGTCTCGAGTATATAAAAATGCGAGCGAGGCTTCGTAACGTCTCATTGCAACGAACCAAGTACCACGCATCGCGTTACGAACTTTAAAAGCATCTTCGAGATCGCCGCGCGATCGGCAATATTTTTCAACTCTTTTTTCTTCAATTGAAAGAAAATTTGTCAAATTTTATCAAACTTGGTCGAATCGCCTCTGGATTCAGTGATTATTATTCGTACGAGAGGTAGGTGAAAATCGAATTTTTTTTTTTTCAAATTTCTCTTTTCGTATATCCCGCGATATAATATAATATAATATTAGGTTTAGTAATAAATTCGTAGCGTTTTTTTAATATTTTTTAAAAATTATTTTGTAATTTAATTTGATTTAATTTAATTAATATTTTGATTAATAATAATAATTTTTATTTTATTAATTTTAATTTAACTTAATTTTTTTTATTTAATTCAATTTTTTTTGTTTAATTTAATTTTTTTTAATTATTTGTTTGGGTTTGACAACCCAAACAAAAATTCTTCCCCAACAATCGTCTTTTCGATTACTTTAATTGTTTTCTTTTTTTTTAATTTCCAAGGCTTAGAAATAAAATATCCAAGAAGTCGAAAATGCAAGAAAATATAAAAAAAGCTACGAATTTATTCCTTAACCTGATACAATTAGAAAAGTATGTACCACGTGTGCACAATACAGACTTTTTGTGTAAACAAAATTTCAAAGATTTAAAATTTTGTCGATAATTAAAAATCAAAAAAAAATTTGCTCAAACACGAGGACGATGAAAACACGATATACAATTGTACAAGTTTGGGTTTGTTTGGGTTTCCAAAGTCTATTTCCAAAATTCTCCATTAAACGTATTAAATGGATAAAAAATATTTGTACTAAACAAACCCAAACAAAAATCACGATTATTAACGAGAGCGTAAATTTTTCACTCAAAAATAAAAATTCTGGATATTTTGAAAAATTCGCTACAAATTGGCCCATATAGAAAGGCATTGACGTTTGATAAGCTGATGATGATTCGGTATATCAAGGAAAATAGAGCACCCGCGTAACGTCTGTAAGCTCACGCTTGAGGAAACGTAATATTTCGCGCTCGAAAGAACAAACAGGGATGAACAAGACGCCTCGGCCTCAGGGAGGATCACGGACTCTCGCGGGAGGCCCAGGAAAGAGGATTAACGTAATTGAAACGGTAGAAAAGGTAGTTCCGATCGTACAAGACTCGCGGCGAAATCCACCGTGTATCGCGCGATGCAACGATTTAAAAAATTTTTTTTTATCTTTTTGTTCGTTCCATTATCAAAAATCTTTAAAGTAGGTCAATGTCACAAATTTTTCATACGAATACGTGAAAATATTTGTTTGGGTTTGTTTGTGTTTGTTTGAGTTTGTTTGTTTGGGTTTGCTTGTTTGTTTGGGTTTGCTTGTTTGTTTGGGTTTGTTTGAGTTTGTTTGTTTGCTTGTTTGGGTTTGCTTGTTTGTTTGGGTTTGTCTGAGTTCGGTTGGGTTTGTTTGGGTTTGCTCGAGTTTGGTTGAGTTTGTTTGGGTTGAAGTTCGTTTGGTTTTGTTTGAGTTTGTTTGCATGTTTGGGTTTGCTTGTTTGGGTTTGCTTGGGTCTGCTTGAGTTTGTTTGGGTTTGATTGGGTTTGTTTGGGTTTGTTTGGGTCTGTTTGAGTTGTTTGGGTGTGTTTGGGTCTGTTTGGTTTGTTTGGGTCTGTTTGAGCTTGTTTGGGCCTGTTTGAGTTTGTTTGGGTCTGTTTGAGTTTGTTTTGGGTTTGTTTGAGTTTGTTCGAGTTTGTTTGGGTTTGTTTGAAGTTGTTTGGGTTTGTTTTTGTTTGAGTTTGTTTGGGTTTGTTTGTTTGAGTTTGTTTGGGTTTGTTTGTGAGAATACGTGAAAATGTTTAAAATCGTTTCGTATCCTGATCCAGCCAAAAAGCTTTCACCTTTCAAAAATAATTGATTCCCTTCGATTATCAATGATACGAGCATTAAAATATCGTAAATCACGATACGCATGAAACGAGAGATACGTCTGTGAAAAAAAAACAATTTTTTCCTCGTTGAAACAATCCGTTGCATTGTAATCGATATTACTAAAGATTGTGCACCATGATCATGTTACATTGATAACGAAACGCTCCGAATTGGTTTTCCATAAATCGGGATCAAGAGCTGAGGAGTTTATTAAAACGTGATGGCTGGAAGGATCAACCGAAAATCCGCAAACACGTTCGACTCGTATCGTTGAGGGAAATTGTCCACGGGATATTCTCGATGAGTAGGACACTGAGTATTAAAGATTGATAAGAGATAAGAGTGGAGCAACGGCCATAAGCTTTCCTTATGAAAGCGTCCCGAGGCTTTTTTCTCGCTTCCGGATTGGTCCGTTATCGAAGGGACGTGTGTTTTTGTTATTTTGGCAGCGCCCACGATTCCGGAATATGTGGAAGCTGGTCGGTGTGGCGATGCTCGTGAGTCGAGTGGCAATGGCGAATACGAGCGAACAGAAGGTTTATTTCACGAACGAGGCGGACGAAGACGTCGCTAGCGACACCATGGAGAACCCGAGTCGACTCGACGCCGTTCAACTTCCGGAAGCGACCGGTTTCGTGAGCTATGACGAAACGGCGCCGAGGATGGAGCAACACCACTCCGAAAATGTTTCCTTCTTGGATAATTCGAGGTTGAAGAGCGAGACGAAACGTCCGATAGTACGCGTCAATTTGATCGACGATAGATCGAGCAAGCATCGCGAAGCGTTTGCATCTTTGGCTACTCTTCTCTATTGGCCCGGTCGAGATCAGGCGAGTAACGCTCGCTTCGTCCGTTCATCTTCTTTGGGTTCGCGTCGCGAGCCGTAAACTTTTGTTAAATCCTGTTAACTTTTGTTAATTTCCGGTTAACTTTTGTTAATTTCCGGTTAACTTTTGTTAATTTCCGGTTAACTTTTGTTAATTTCCGGTTAACTTTTGTTAACAGCCGAGCGGAAGTGGCGAAGCCGAAGCAAATCCCAGAAGTCCGGGACGAGCCAGCACGCCTTTCAGTCCCTGGGGAGGCAAGAGAGACCCCGAACGTTACAAAACGATCGCCAAGATTCGCAGACCGGTCAGGGTGCCGTTCAATAGCTGGGGTGGCAAACGCAACGGCGAAGCTCTCGGTTCCCTCAAGAGAAACCCGCTGCTCACCTGGGAGGGCAAAAAAACACCACCGTTTAACAGTTGGGGAGGAAAACGTGCTTCGGTCGTTCCTCCGCAGAGCTATGACCCATCGACTCGCCATTCGACTACCTCGACCTCCTCCGAAGAGAACGACTCCGACTTCCGTGAGTATACTTCCTCTCTCTCCTTCCATTCGTCGCTCAGTCCTCTCTTGTTTCGCTTTACGCAGTTCGTCGGCTTGAAAATTCCGAACGCGTGGAACATCCTCGACTATTTATCGAGGAGAACTCGATGAAGCGGATGTCTGGGCGGCTCGCCTCTTCGAGCAAGGCTGATGCGACGCCTTCCGGTAACACTCCGGAAGTCGACTCGCCGAAAGAATCGTCCTGGGAGATTTATCGAAGGGGCCGATCGAGATACGGCGACAAAGAGAAGCCCGGCTATTCGCTGAGCTTCCGGAACATCGGAGCCTTCGCTCCGTGGACGGACTAGCGGTCCGTAACGTCCGACTCGATTCATCTCCGCGCCTCTCGTTTTGTCTGTAGCTTCGTAACAAACTCTGTGTCAAAATCCACGTCCGCCGCGCTCTGTGTAACAATCGACGAATCAAACCCTGCTATCTCGTAAACCTTACTACCGAGAACAAGACTTTTTTTCTTTGAATCGAGGAATAAATGCACTTTGCAGAGTCGACGCGAGCTCGCTCTCCGGAAGTTGATTCTCTCTTAAGTCGGGAATAATTAGCGCCGTACGAGGACTTTTGTTCGTGCTGTTTTTTGTCCGGAGCTCCGGGACCCTTCTAGGCTGCATCGTTGTCGAAGAAATGAACGCGCGACGAATTACGGTTCAGCTTTCGACTCGAAGGCAAAATACGAGAGGAATAGGAGTTTTATGCGTTTATTAGTCTTGAGTACTCGCAGCTGTTGAACGAATCGTCCAAATATCGATTAGTCATCTATACATAACTGAAATATGCAACATTAGAGACGAATAAAAAATATTACTTCTATATTCTTCTCTATAAACGCGTATACGCGCGTTTCTGCTTATATCTCGCGATGTGAACCGGATACGCGTATAAAATAGATTTTGGCTGGTTGACTCGGACGATTGGGGCGAGCGATCGCCGAGCTGTTCAGAGGCAGAAATTCTAAAGGGATTTCCATTGAATCTGTACAAACTCTGAGTATCGCGCTAGGCAAGAATGGTCGGGGCTGATACTCCAGGTGCGTTCCAACGGAACAGGGCAACGCGCGCGAAGAAGACTCGAAAGTGAGAAGAGCGTAACGCGACGGCAAAAAATGAAAAAAATTTACGAAACGTGTAAACTGATCGAACGATAACACGACTCAACGGAGCATCGGAAAATCAATTAGGCAGCATTGATGATTTGCATCGAACGACATATGCGGGTGAATTTAAGGACATGTCGAAGACGTACCACGTGACACAAGTGCGAGAGAGATAGTCGAAATTTTCAAATCGCAATTTCTCAAGGACGAAACCTTTCTATCGTAAAATTCAAGCATCTATTTCTGTCCTAACGAATTCTACAAAGACTGATGCTCGATTTTTCGCCGTAAACTTCATCGACCCCGAGAAAACGGATTTCGAAAATTTGTGAGGTTATGTCGATGTTCGTCATGCCCTTAAATTTTACTTTCACTAATTATTTCATGTAACCGTGTACCGACGTTGATGGAACAATGCAGAAAAATTGTGCGCTCGCTAATTACTTACCTTAATTATAAACTTGTGAAAAAAAAGATTAATTCAATTGTTATGTCGTACTGTGAAAACGACGAGATTACTGGAACAGTTGACAGGTCCGAGGACTTTTTGATTTTTGTAAGAACATCCCGCGCCATCTTTCGGCGCACGTGTTACCACAGTTGGTAAGAGCTCAGTCGGTAAGAGCCAGTCGGTAAGAGCCCAGTCGGTAAAACCCAAACACGAGCGCCGCCCGCGGTCATTCGGCGAAGCGGCGTTCACGTGCCACGTAACTGGGTCTCCGTGTACGCGTGCGCATCTAGCTCGCTGTCTCTCTCGCTACCCCCCCTCCCCGACGTTCGCTGATTTTACGAGGTTCGAGGCAAGTGCAGTCCGTTGTGCAAAGATCTCTCTTTCTCTCTCTCTCTCTCTCTCTCTCTCCCTCCCTCTCTCTCTTTTTCCATCTCTCTCGTCTCCCTCGTCGGTAAAAAGTTAATCGTCGCGTACTCACACGGCCAAGGTGCGATATCGATATCGATAAATTTCCGCGAGAATATTTACGGATCGAGCACACAAACGCGCTGACAATGAAGAACAAACGAGAAACAAAAGAAGAGATCGGGCAAACAGGCAATACAAAAATACAAACGAATTATCGGAGCATATCCCTCTCTCTCTTTCTTCGTACACCCCCCCCTGCTTCCCCTCCCTCGCGTAACCAAACGCTGTTCTTTCCTCCAGCCATACCTGAGGGACAATAATAGATTTGGCTGGAACCTACGGGCTGATTAAATAAATAGGATTGTCTCTCGGTCTACGAAGTGACGAACGGTGCCAGTGTGTGCCTAAATGTATCACGCATTCAACGTACAATATAAGCGCACTCTATATCTATCTCTCTTTCGCTCGCTCTCTCTCTCTCTCTAGCTCGCACGCACGGTTACTTCACACCGTAAATTTCGCTTTTTTTTTTTTCTATCTCCGTGCCACTATTTCGAGAACTGCAAAATCAGCGACATAACCTCACACTCGAAGCTTCTCTAGTACGCTATTTCGAAATTCTTTTTATCTATTTTTCATTGCGTTGGTATTTTCATTCGTATTTTTGTGCACGTGCTGAACGAAAATTCGACAATTCGGAATCAATTTTTATTATTGTTATTATTTTTATTAATGTTATTTTTTTTTCTTTTTATTACGCCGCGATCTATTTTGCCCTCGAAACGTTTTTCTTCGTCGAAATCTGAGCCGTCCTTCCAATCGTGTTTTGCAGACAGAATGGAGGGCCAACAGTTTTGCTTGAGGTGGCACAATTTTCAGAACACCCTTCTCAGCTCTCTGCCAAAATTGCTCGACGGCGGTTACCTGACGGACGTGACGCTAAGCGCTGGCGGCAGACACATCAGGGCGCACAAAATTATTCTCTCCGCTTGCAGCTATTACTTCAAAGAATTGTTCAAGGTTGGTATCGGCGAAGATTCGATTATTGACGGTCAATGTGACGGAGGTATCCGGACCGTCAAACTCATCACCGACGGTTGATACTTTGACGTCTCCGATGTTCGGGATCTTCCGTTAACCCAGACGAGCCGAATATGTAAAAATAGTCAATTGACGATAAAATGATTTTGACGAGTCTCTGAAATAAAGGGTAAATGGATATTTGGGGAATTTGATAGAAAATTTGTTTTTCAGGATTTGAGCTCGCTGCAACATCCCGTGATCGTCTTGCCCGGAATGGAATACGCTAATCTTTGCGCCCTTGTTACTTTCATGTACAACGGCGAGGTGAATATTTATCAAGAACAATTGCCGGCTCTTCTCGCCATGGCCGACACTCTGCACATCAGAGGTCTCGCCGACATCGCCGGGGTAAGAGATCCACAATGACGATTCGTCATCTGCCAAATCTTTTTTTTTTTTCTTCACGGTTTGCCAATACGGATAAGACGCAACTTTAGCCTATTTCTAATAACCACACGATAGACCCGCCGTTATGTCGTTTACTTTCATCCACCCCGATGCTTCGCGCGATTTTCACTGGCGGAGGATATTGCGAACAAACTTTTTCAATTCTCGGAGGATGATTCGTGCGTGTATCGTTGCGCAGCTGTGCTGCAAATTTCGAGCACTTTCATTGTTGATGTTTCGTTTAAATATTTTTGTATCAACACTAACGATAATGGATAACTGAATAATTGCCTTTGAAAAAAATTAGGAAAAGGTAGTAGCAAATTGGCTCCACGAAAAAGGAAAAAATAATTGAAAAATTGAATTATTTAAAATAATTGAATTTACATAATTGGAAATTTCAATTATTAGAGATAATTAAACATGAATAATTGAAAAATTCAATTATTTGAAATAATCGAACAAAAATAATTGAATTCAAATAAATGGAAACTTCAATTATTAGAGATAATTAAACATGAATAATTGAAAAATTCAATTACTTGAAATAATCGAATAAAAATAATTGAAAAAATGTATTTATTCAAATAATCAACGAAAAATAATTGAAAATTCCAATTACTTGATATACTTTTAAACAATAACTGTAAAAAAATTTAAAATTGTAAAAATTTCACGTATTTAAAACGAGACCCAAACGAAGCAACGAAATTTCGCAAAAATCGTGAATTTCGCTTCAAATTTCACGAACGAAACATCCTCAACGCAAAACAAAAAAATGAAAAAAGAAAACAATATTTCACAACGCTTTATCTTTTTTCACTCACAAAATTTCGTCCTCGAAGCAACGAGATGGGGGCTAGTTCGATTAGAACTGTCGTTTTTTAGTCGATTAGCGTATTCGAAAAAAAAAACGGAGTTTTTGTACAGAGCGGAATGTTCGAATTAGCGATACAACTGAACGATACTCGTGCTCGATGAGTACGTGTTGCTTATCCCGGGGAGGGGGGAGGTAATTTTTTTGTCGTCCCCCTGCCGCCCCCTCTCACCTTCACCCCTCTAATTGGCCGTTTTTTTGTCCCCCCCCCTCCCCGAGGGGGAAAACGAAAGAAAAAAACCAATCACGTTTTTACTAACAATCGAGGACGCAAATTCGCACTTGCCAAACAAAAGTTGTCGATTGTCAAAATTTCCATGTTCGACTGAGAAAGGAAAAAAAATTGATTAATTCTCTTAATTAAATTAATTGACATTTATCGTGATACAATATTTGACTAAATTGTTAAAATAAAAAATTAGACTAAAAAAGAATGAAAAGAAAAATACCGATGAAAAAGAATTCGATTTTTTTTTTAAATAGGCCAAATATTTTTGTTTTTTTTCTCTTTCGATATTTTTGAACGGAAGAATACGACTTTTTTGCCTCTTTTTCAAAATTTTTTTGGAAATTCTTTATCTTAATTTTTTGAAATGAAAAATTGCTTTTTTCTTTATTTCTGTCTCTCAGAAATTCTTGCAGTAAAAAAACAGCCAAAATTCTATTTTGCACGGAGAACGAAGAAAAAATAAATGAATAAAATAGAAATTCGCCATTTTTCATTTACAAAAATGTACAAGGGTCAAATTGATATTTCTTTTTTAATTTTTCACTCTAGGCTTGAAAAAAAAATGTGTAATTTCGCAAACTCAACAAAAATTTGTCACTTTTCAAAAAAAAACTTGACATTTTTTCACTCAAAGATATTTTTGAATTTTATATTGCATTTTGTTATTTTTCTCTCCAAAATAAAATTTAAAAAATTAATTGCGAATAACCGTAATTATTATTATTATTACCGATATCAAAAAAATTGAAAATTATTCATTTCCCGAATCGTCGAACATTGAAATTCTCAATCGAATGGACTTCCGTCTGACGAGGGTCGCCGAAGTGTCCTCGAATATTTTATCGAGAGATTCTCTCTCTCATTCTCTCTCCTTGTGTATTAAAAAAAAAAAACGACAAGAAAAAACACATAAAAGAATGTACAAGAAAACAGCCTCTAATTATTATCCTATGATCGTGTTGTTTTGTTCAGGTCACTTAAACACATTCACTGTCGTTCCTCGAGAAGTACTTCGCTGAAGGATTCTCTCCAGGCACAAGTAGTACAAGTCGAAACTCGCGTCCCAAAAGTGCGCTTAAACGGAACGATAATGAATTGACAAATCGAACAAAAAAAAAAAACAAGAAAAAAGAAACGAACGAAAAAAAAAAGACCGAAAACAAAAAACGAGCAAAAAAAGCCACAAAAAAAAACAAGAAAAAAACAAACAAACCAGAAAGACACGAAAAACGATATCCACGAGATCAAGATCGTTGTGTGTGTTGCAACTAAATGCAAGTGGATGCATCCCGTGGAACCTTACCCCATAGAATGAAATTTACAGGTATATCTTATCTAAAATAGCTGTTTTCTCATCCAATGAGACACCCTTCCTCACTTTGAACGAAAAAAACAACAAAAAATCAAAACAACATCAAAAATCCAAACTGCCCTCGAAATCCAGTTTTTTTCCTCGTCGCTCACCTTCAATCCACGTTACGATACGTTCTCCGAACGAAACACAATTTTTACCAATTTTTTTCTTGCTTCAGGAAAAATTATTATCTCGTATTTCTCTTTTTGGAAATTGAAAATTTTCTTTCCCGGAATACTTTTTGTTACTATTTTTACTTGTTTTGCCAGTTTTACTGGTTTCACCATTTAATTTATTATTTTAATTTTTTTTAGTTTTATTATTATTTACTGGTGAGTTTTTCAATTTTTTCTAGTTCGATCTTTTTTTTTGTACTCTTGAAAAAGCCATTTTTCTTTTTAATTTAGGGATAGATACAAAGGTATTTTTAAAATTTTTTTTCAACAATAATTCTGTTTATTTTTTTAACAGCGAACTTTTTGCAAATCGTTCGCAATAAAAATTTTATGTATTTTTTTTACATTAAATTTTGAACTAACTTTACATAGTAAAAAATTCTTTTTATCCGTTTTATCGGAATTTTGAAATTCGCCCTGCCATGTTTAATTTTTAATTACCAAGTTTTTATTTCCTATTTTTTTTTAATAAAAAAATTATTAGTAATTGTGCTCACGTTCGGAGGATAGAAATTCGATTTATCGATCGATCTCTCCCTCTCTCTCGCTCTCACTGGATCCTCGTTGTTTTTCCTTTCCTTGAATACGGCTTTTGGGCGAAACTTTAAGGGGAGAACGTGCGAAACGAATTTTCCAAAAATTCGTTCGTTCGCCGTTCCCGAGAAAAAACAGAAATTTTTATTTCCAAAATTACTTCTCGTAGACTTCTCGCCTCGTCAAGTTGATTCTGTCAAGCCCGACTCTCCGAGTAACGATCGCGCGTTCTCAAATTCTTCGCACCGGCTGTTTTTTGTCCGAAAAAAAAATAGAAAAAAGAAATATAAAATAATATGAAGAAAAAAAATGAAAAGTCAAAAAACGTTTCGTCGAGTTCGAGTCGCGTGAGGTTTTCTCTCGTAAATTCGCGAGCATTTTTGTTTGGGAAGCTTACACCAGGTATGGTCCGAAGAAAATTCAAAACTGAAATTTGCCTCGTCGAGCTCTGAAATTTCGTTAAAAAAAAATAATTTTTTATCAATTAAATTCGCCGTTGAAAAAAAAAAGAAAAATAATTTTATAAATTATTTGTGACGCTTTGAAAACTTGAAAAATCGCATAAAAATGTAATTTTATGCAATTTTTCAAAATCTAACAATTTTTAAACCAACAAAAACAAAAAATAAAAATAAGAATTCGCGTTGCAGAGAAGAAACAGCGCGAAACGAAAAATAGAGCAATAAAATTCAGTTTCGATTTTTCTGGAGGGTAATTATCGAGTGTATCCCCCGGGTCAAGCTTCGAGAAAGGAGAACAATTGAAGGATTCCGTTTGAGATCCCGACCCCCTTATCAACTTCCCACTCGTCTATGTCTCTCTTTCTCTCTCTCGCTCTCTTTTTCTCGATCTCTCTGTTTCCCTCTTTCTCTCGCTCTCTGTCATTTTTTAATTTTATATTGATAACAATATCAATTTTTATCAAATATTGTATTTTTAATTATACTGTAATTATTTTCATATTTCTCTTACCAAATTGTGGATTGCGTGCCAGAGGATTGTTTGTATCCTAGTGCACTAATAAACTATCAATTTATCTCTCTCTCCCACTTTCTCCCTTTCTTTTTCAACATTTTTGCGTTTTTTTAAATTTTCGATTAAAACTGAATTTTTTGGTATTTTTGTTATATTGTTATCGAGCTATTATTTTGTTAAACTTTATATCTTAATTTAGTTAAAATTTTTGTTTTATCTTCAATTGTCCGAAAGTTTTTTTTTACTGGAACATAATAAAATCAATCAATCAATCTTTTTCTTCTTTTTCAACATTTTTCCGTTTTTTTTTAAATTTTCGATAAAAACTGCATTTTTCGATATTTTTGTTCTATTATTATCGAGCTATTATTTTGTTAAACTTTATATCTTAATTTAGTTAAAATTTTTGTTTTATCTTCAATTGCCCGAAAGTTTTTTACTGTCACATAATAAAATCAATCAATCTTTCTCTCTCTCTCTCTCTCTTACAAATTTAAAAAACATTTTCGGTTTTTAAAATTATTTTTGTGTAAAACCCTTTTCGAGAATTTCTCTTATATTATAATTCAATCATAACTCTATTATTATATTGTTACAAAAAAAAGTGTTTATATCTCAATATTGTTTAATTTTGTTAAAATGTTATTTTATTTCGAATTTCCCGAAATTTTGTTTACCAAAGCATAATAAAATTAATCATCATCATTTCTCAACCCCTTCCTCTTTTTCTCTTCTTTCTTTCTCTCTCTCATTGATAAATGTCGTCGCAAACCTAAGTGTCACTCGCAAGTCGACTGACGAATAAAAATTTGCAGAAGAGCAGCCGGAGCGACGGAGGTTACGTGAATCCGGTATTGGGTTCGAGCAGTGAGGATATCGAGACGACATTGGAAACGACGATAAAGCGTGAATGTATGGAGACAACGACAACAACAACAACGACATCTCGATCAGCAGCTGAGAGTTGTGAAGCATCGATGTCAGGAGCGATTTGCGAGAGTGCAACGACGAGCAACGTGGACGAGGAATCGTCGAACGATCACGATGCGAGCGCTTGTAGCGTTAAAACAAAACCGTACTATTCGATAAACGCGAGATTGGCTCAAAAGGATAAAAAAGTCATTAGCGAGAAATCGAACGGTCCGGTTGGATCGAAATCACCGGAAAAGCTTTACAATCCGGAAAATCGAGTCGAGGAAACTGACGAACGTTGTCCATTGTTGGAAAACGTAAAACCGGCATCTAGCGTCCTCGACGCGAACTTCCGGTTCCTTGGCGCGTCAGCGACCGCGACGAGACCCGGACAACAGCAGAGTTGCAACAAAACTAGCGTGACCTGTCTTATTTGCGGCAAACAACTGAGCAACCAATACAATCTCAGGGTACACATGGAAACTCATAGTAACAGCTCGTACAGCTGTACCGCGTGCTCTCACGTTTCAAGATCTCGCGACGCACTCAGGAAACACGTATCTTATAGACATCCGGTTGCCACTCCTCAGAAACGCCCACGGTACAGCATCACCAAACCCTAGAACGAGCTTACGCGTTTATTTAGATTTTAGAATTCGTTTTTTTTTCTCCCGCTCTATTTATCTCTCTACCCGCGTCCGTAACGATCCTCGGGACCGGATGTCCACACCGGAAGTTTCCGGGGATCGAAGTTCACCCCGGAAGTTCTTGGGATCGAAAAGTCCTCGCGGAATTTGTCTTCCGAACTTTTGGGAGCTCGATGTTGACTTCTGAAATTCTGGGCACCGGAAGTTGGCTCAGTTGGTTGTCTTCGGTTTTTTTGGCAACCGGAAATTCACCTCGGAAGTTCTTCGGAACAGAAATTGACATCAGAAGTTTTCGAGACCGAAAGTTAGTCTTGGAAGTCGTCTTTAGATGTTTTCCGGACCGGATGTTAGTTCGGAAGTTATCTTTAGACGTTTTTCGGAACGGAAGTTAACCTCGAAAGTTCTTAAGACCGGAAATTGATCACAGAAGTTTTCGGGAACGGAAGTTGGTCTCGGAAGTTTTTGGGACGGGAAGTTGTTCTCGAAAACTCTTGGGACCGGAATATTTATCTCAAAAGTCGTCTTCGGAAGTTTTCGGGAGCGGAAGTCGATATCAGAATTTCTTGGGGACCGGAAGTTGTCTTCACAATTTCTTGAGGACCGGAAGTTGTCTTCACAATTTCTTGAGGACCGGAAGTTGTTTTCACAATTTCTTGAGGACCGGAAGTTGTCTTCACAATTTCTTGAGGACCGGAAATTGTCTTCACAATTTCTTGAGGACCGGAAGTTGTTTTCACAATTTCTTGAGGACCGGAAGTTGTCTTCACAATTTCTTGAGGGCCGGAAGTTGTCTTCACAATTTTTCGGTACCAGAACTTGACCTCAAAAGTTCTTGGAACCGGAAGTTGTCCCCACAGATCGCCAACCAGAAAAATTCCGCGAAATGTTATTTGAAAATACTTGCCAAGAACACCTTCCGGTCCCAATTTTTCGAAAACAGAAAAAGCTTCGACAAGAGGCTTCAACTATCCCCGCGTATTGAAGAAAATAGTCGGAACCGCTCCTGGGCTCGCGCGTCCTTGGATCGAACGGATGACGAGGCGACAATCAGGGTGCCTTGCGAAAAGGGTTAGTTTTTTAATCAATAATTGAGCCGTGCCGGACGGCCACGATCGACCATGAAAATCCTCACGGAAGGAAAAAACACTGCTACCTTCTCGATGACATTGATATCGATGTATCGATCGACTAGTGAATTTAAAAAGGAACCAAATATTATTGAATAACATTAATATCGTTGAACAGCCAATATCAATGAAGAAAATCAGTACAGGGAGAAACATTACTAAATAATCAGTACAGGGAGAAAAATTACTAAAAATCAGCACTGCAAGAAACGTTTCTTTAAAAAAATCGGTACAGGAAGAAAAAGGACTAAAAAATCAGTACAGGAAGAAAAAGTACTAAAAAAATCAGTAGAGTGACAAACTGCTAAAAAAAATCAGTACAGTGAAAAACGTTTCCTTAAAAAAATCATTACAGGGATAAAACTTGCTAAATAATCAGTACGTGGGGCTAATATGCTAAAAACTCAGTACAAGCAGAAATATCACTACTTAGAAAAAAAAAACAGTCGGAAATATTTCCGCGTAAAAATATAAATATTGCTACCTGACGAAAAACGAGTTTAAAAAAAAATTTTTTAAAAGTCATCGCTTCACTGAGGCGAATCGTTGGTACTACTTCCGGAATTGGAACGACGAAAGCAAAAAAAAAAAATCAAATGTAAATAGAAAAATGAAGTACAGAATGGAAGAACGAATCGCGACGAATGAATTCTACGCTCGAGAATCTGCGATGACATTTTTTTGTCGATTGAATTAATTGTTCAAGTAATTAATTTCAAAATTCGTGTGCCATAATTATCGCGTCGCGAAAACGTCACGTGAAAATAATTTTCCTCGCAGATCTGCAATCGTAGTTTTATTCGTGAAGCGATTTTCATCCAGTGCACGTACGATTACGAATTCTCTAGTCCAAAGACCGGTTGCGAAACGCGGTAGCTCCAGATCCAGACCCCCGTAAAAACAAAATAGATTTTAAAAGAAAAAAAAAAACAAAAAAGCAATATTTTCAGATTTTATCGATATCGAAGTACTCTGAAATTTGGAATCGCAAAGTATTGACTTGTCAAAAGAATTTCGAACAATGAAAATTACAGAAACAAAAAAAAGGAAAATTTTTTTTTTGAGAAAAACCAAAATCTTTTCTCGAGTAAAAAAAATCGATAATTTTTTTGGAACAATGAAATTTTACATTTTTTGTTTTTCGGCCAAATTCAATCACGAAAACAGAAGAATGGGGTCTGCCGTGAGGGACGATCAAGTGTTCCTAGTATGGCTACGGGACCCTGCAAAATTACATAATTAAATAAATTAACAAAAAAAATATATATATATTAAAAAATGAAAAAAAGTGTAAATAGTTTGAAGGACGAATGGCGGGCGGTTCCCGATATTCTAGTCCACGTATAAACGTAAACTACAAAGAGAGGTGAAAATAAAAAACGACGATGAGGACTCGAAAGACAGCTCCGTCGAATATTGTGTGCGTTACGTTTTTTCTTTTATTTTGGAAAATTTTTCGGAGCGATTGAGTTCCTCGAAGCCTCTAGTGTTCAAAAAAAAAAAAAAACAAACAATTGTTATAGTTTTTCTTGTTATCGTTGAATCGTTTTAATAAAGACATCCTAGAACATGTGTCACAGTTAAAATACGTTTTAACCAACAAACGCGTCAAAAATGAATTTTAACTGTGTCATATATATATATATATATATATATATACACGAATATAAATTAAAAAAACGTGTGTGTGTGAGTGTATATATTTATCAAGAGACGCGGCAGCGTCGAGACGCCGAGTAAATAAATAAAAAAAGAGAAAATTACCGGCTGAGCTATATACCGGGTGTCCGATTCGAAGCGTCGATTTTTCGATTTATTCGAAGTTTACGGAAAAGTCAAATTTCAGGTGGAAATATCGAAATTGACCTCTACGTGACCTTCGTAATCCAAAATAAATCCAAGGATTCAAATTTTCGGGCTGTTCGATGTTTATCTCTGGAAAAAGTGATTTTCGAATTTTTGAAAGATGACACTGAATTGGACACAGCCATGTGGCCAGCTGATCCAAAAGTTGCAAAGTTGCCAAATTGAAAGGTCTGCCGTCGCACTTGGGTGTGTAGGGAATGAAATTTGTAAAGAATTGTAACGTTCGATGAGGATATTTTGTGGAAGTGTGACGATTTGGTACGAGCGACGAGGCAATAAAGAGAAGAAGAAAAAAAACTTCGATAAATTTATGACAAGTGTGAAGAGCGAAAAAATATATTTCGAGAATCGTCGGAAGGAAATTGTATTTTGTTGATCGTTATCGTAGATACATAGTCGAATAAACACGGAAGATCGTACATTCTATTTTTCGTTCGTTTTTTTTTTTGTCGTGATGATCCAAAGATGTAAAAAGTGTCCAAAGAGTATAAAACGAGACAATTGTCTCGTGATATCCTCCAGAGTCCAAATTGCTTTCGCTGCTTCCGAACTCGTGATTTCTCTGTAGACAAGGAGCGTGGAAAACCAACCGGAAGTGGGCCGTCGTCTACGAGGAGTTGCCGAAAGCACTGGAAATCGGCAGATCGTTATCGATCGTTATCGACTGCAACTGCGTTCGAAACGAGCTCTCGACGAAAAAAAAAACCAGAATCGTAGAATCCCCGTGACGAGTCGATTGAGCAACGCGAAACCAAGCTAGCGTGTCGATCAACCGGTTGAAAAATATTTCGAAATATTTCGAGCCAATACACAGCTCGATCATTGGATACCTCCCAAAAAATTCATAACAGTTCTCACGTGGAATCCGATAGTCGATCGAAAAATGATCAAAAATCGTCTCACGATCGGTAATACTTCGACGAGTTCAACTTTGATTTCTACCCCATCACCATTTTTCCCTCCATTCAAAAATCTTCCCCATTTTCAATTATCAACGATTATCTGGGATTTTGCAATTTACATTTCTCGAAGTTACGAATTTCGCGCGTAATTGGAGAATACATAAAAAAAAAAAATACAAGAATTCGAGAGCGATTTCGTATATATAAATTGTATATTAAGAATCGTATTTAAAAATAATATACAATATTTGTAATGCTACGAATAAATTGAATTTTAAATGCATGAAGAGTTAATGAAGCCTCTCACAATACTGTGAGCCACATTGCAGACGCGCAAAGGTAGGAAAGGGGGGGGGGGAGCTGTTGCCGCGAGGATTATCGTGCGTCTAGCACACGCCACACACGCACACATACGCATACACACACACTGAACAAAATTAAACAAAAAGGATAACCACTCTCGTGATCGATTTAGATTTTCTCAACGCGCCAGATCTTCGTGTTGCAATCTTGGCCGACCGAGATCAACTGCTCCTCGTCCAGCCAAACCAATCGCGTTATTTGACTCTGGGGATGTGCATCTGAAAACAGAACCCGATTATTAGCGGATATCGATATTGGAGATTGATAACGATATTGGAATTAAATCTCCTCGAATCGCCAAAAAAAACACCTTTGAAAATAAACCCAAATAAGGTCAAAGAAAATTTGGTTCGTTTGGGTTTAAATCGCAATAAAAAGTCCTTGAAAACAAACCCAAACAAGCCCAAAGTGAATTTGGTTCGTTTGGGTTTAAATCGCAATCAAAAGTCTCCAAAAATAAACCCAAACAAGCC
>JAPYZJ010004150.1:0-17168 GCA_030522765.1 Ophioninae sp. B BG-2022a | reverse complement strand
AACCTATGGATCTCACAGATCTCCCACCACCTTCAACGAGCAACGTGACGCAAGATGCTGCTGTATCAACGTCTGCAATGCCATTCGCTGAGCAAAATTATTAAAATTGTTAGAGGAAATTTTTGTAAATAATCTGTTAATTTAAGTAATAAACATATTTCAATTGTGTGTGCAAATAAATGTTAATTATAAATGAACTTGTTTTAATTTGATTTTCAGTCCACTCCTTATGTGTATGCTACTACTGTAATGTTTGACGTTGTCACGTGAAACTACCGTACGTAAACCGACTTTACAGACAACCAATCGGGTTTTTTTTTAGGTGTGGTCGTCTCTCCCGGAGGAAAAGGAGAGATGGCCAGTGTTTGTTGGTATATGACGGCTATATGGCCATCTTATATTAGATACAGAAATTATATCTTATTTTAAAAGAACATTATATTCACATTTGTTTAAGATGCCTAATAAATACAAGTGAAAGGCAGTAGCTCATTGAACACTGCTATTGTGTTAAATATTGTAAAGCCAAGCACTCCACAAAAGCTTCCATCCAATGACGATCCAGATTACACACCATCTCGAATTTTACAGGAAATAACACCTATTCCACAAAAACTAATTCAAACTCGTTAACGGGCAAAACAGGTTGGAGCATTATTGTCTTCGGAAGAACACATCAATAACTGAAAGTGTGCTGCAGAGAAAAATGTAAAAAAAGAAAACACTAAAAATTCCAGCAAAAGAGGGGAAAAAATACTGTTCTACGTGTTAAAAAAAAGAAAAGCTATCCGGAGACTATCAGATAGCAGTGACGATGTCCCATTAAAGATGATAGCAAAGAAGAATGATAAAAAGGAGTTAAATGAAAGAGATAACTGTCGCGGGTGTGGAGAAAGTTATTATGAAACTGGTCTCTGCGAGGACTGGCTTCAATGCACGGGGTGCCAATTTTGGGTACACGAGAATTGCACTGAATTGGAAAATATGTGTTCTAAATGTAGTGCAGAGAACAAAAGGCTGTTAAAAAATAGGAAATAAGACCAAAAACTATGCTACAAATAGAATTAAGGATATGACCATCCCACCTGTTATGCCATGGTCATCATACCCGGACACCTCGGGAGAGATGGCCAATCGTGATTTGAAAAAAAAAAAAAATTCAAGTGATCTCATTAGAAATTATTTTTTTTCTACAATTCTAACGTCGATTGTTTAAAGTTTAATTGCAAATAAAAATTTCTATAATAATATGAAAGGTTTTTTTTAACAGCATTTCAGAAAAACTATGTCCAACTACTCCGGACTTACCCTAGAAAATTTATATTATTTATACTAGAGATTTGTTGGGAGAGTCTTCTGCATCCATTATAAAGTTTGAGGTTGAAGTTTGCAGCGCTACGACGCAACGAAAGTCATTATTTTTAAATTTCTCTATTTTCTTTTCACTGTAATCGTAATCAAAATACCTCAATAATTATACAAATCTTTATTGTGATCACCTAGAATTCAAATATGAAAACAAATATTTCGCCAAATAATAGATCTACGGAAATAATAAAATGAGAAAAGAAATTTCGTTGCGTCGCAACAATACGAAATTTGAGTCCATCATAAAGTTTGGACCTGGCACCAAGTGATTACCATCTGTTTCTGTCCATGGCGAACTGTGTTTCTGTTGAAAAATTAGCTTGAACAGAGGCTTGTGGAAATCGATTGTTATCATTTATTTCCAATAGGGGCGAGGACTTCTATGAGAGTTGCATAATGAAATTACCCTCTAAACGGCAACACGTTATCGAACAAAACGGCGCATAATTGACCTAAATCAGATCATTCTAACTACGGTAAATAAGCCTTCAATTTCGTGGAAAACTAATGGATTTCTTTTTACTACACCTTACATATAAATGTACATACGTAAATACGCGCTCACACGCGCGCGTATACATACACACGTACTGCACTGCTCAAAAGTATTAGGCACCCTGTAAGTTTTCGATCCGCATGACAAAATATCTCAGAGACCAAAAATTGTACATTAGGTAATACACCAAACTTTTTTAGTTATATTTTTGGATATTTGTTTCTACTTGGTACGACATTTTGAAAAATTCGATTTATCACGATTTTTGCACTTTGCAAAATAGCATTGTGGACTTTGGAAAATGGCAATACCATCATTTCTTGATAAGTCCCTTGTAATGGGTACAGTTAGCTTTGTTTCCTCTTTTTCATGCCATTTGCATCCAAGCGCGGAATAATTCGCGATTTTTAACTGAATAATTCGCGGTTGGATACAAATGGGGTAAACGTAGCTATTTTTTGCAGAGACAGGTTTTTCTTGGAAAACTAATTGCTTTTTATCTTCACTTACTTTATTATGAGAAGCATTATTTTTAATCTATAAGGTTTGGAGTATTCAATCAAAGCAGTGAAAAGGTTCATTTTGTTATTATCAAGTATTTTACCAAAATCTTTTCGTGCCTCTATGTTTATCGATTATTAACCAAAAATAGCAATGCAAGGAAAATTCGAAAAAAGTTTACCGGCTGTAAAATAAAAAAATACAACTTCTCACGCCGTTCGATATCGGATTTTCGTAAATATGCATTTTCCAAAAAAAACCTAGTAACTCGAAGAAAAAAATGCAATTTTTTTAGACGGAACTAAAGATAATGATGCCCTTTTAAAACATCTTGTCACTAAACAAGATTACCATTTTCCAAAATTAAGCATGTAACCTTGAAAAGTACGCAAATCGTGGAAAAACGAAATTTTCGAAATGACTGAATACAAAAATCCAAAAAGTAAAAAATTAGGAAGCAAAAAGAAACTGGGTTTATACACTTTAAAACGCCATTTGACCAATTGGTGCATGAGTTTTTTAATCGAGATATTCGATTTTTTATCCGTTTAAAATATTTCCACAATGCCTAATACTTTTAAGCACTCTACTTGCGCCGCTACCGACATTCCCCGGAACTAAATGTCACAAATGTCGGACGATATTTTCTCGAAATTGTAAACAGATACCTACGAATTCTAGATTCTCGCGAATTTCCTGAAATATGCGATGGAATCAAGTGACTGAGGTCTCAAAATCTATTTTTTGAATGTGGCTACGCTGCTCTGCTCCTCTCCAGGTCATGATATTAGCTGAACTTTTTATTTCACAGCATTTTCACGACGACGCTCGCGTGGTTATATAATTTACTTCTTTTTTTCGATTCGCGGAATTTTAGGGGCAGACAGCCGTTCGTCTATTAATTCGACATTGTCTGGTCGAATTTCGTGAAATTCTGAAGAACCGTTTGGGAATATGGTTGAAGTTTTCAACGTTGCGACTCAACGAAAATAATTGTTTTTTAATTTCGCCGCTTTTTTTCTCTGTAACCGACATTAAAATACCTCGATAATTATACAAATCAGTATTCTGATAATGTAAAATTCAAATATGAAAAAAAATATTTCCCCAAATAATACATGACCCGAAAAAATTAAAGGATTAAAAAAATATGCCAAATTTTAGCCGTTTTTCAAGCGGCTGTATCTTCGTAAAAAATCTTCGTATCGGACGGAGCAAAGCAGCAATTTGAAGCTTGAAGTATCTCATTTCGAGATTTCACGATGAAACAATTTTAGAAGGCACGTGTATCGCACAATCCTGAAGAATACAGTGAAATATAATTTTTCCAAATTTTATTGGTTTTTCTGATTTCTGGTTTTATTGGTGCAGACTTGGAAATTACTTTTTCGATTAATTCACTGAAAGGATCAAATACCTTGTTTATTCAACTTTAATTTTCTTTTTTGTACATTTGCATAGGTCCACTTTGTGCTGAGATATTGAACTTTGAATGAAAAAGGATCATTTTGTTTTCGACCATTGATATCTCAGCAACCAATGGTCGCACAGAAAATTTAGGGTGGGTTTCGGAAACTTGAATAAATCCTCTACAAAGCTCAAGCATTAATTGTTCGGAAATATGTTTCTTTTATACGCTACATCGTTTTGAGAAATCCGAAAAAAATAGGGATTTTACGTTTTTTTGGAAAATGCCCGGCTAAATTGAAATTATTGAGGTTTCTAGTAACTTGAACCGTGCATTATATAGTTCAAGATACCCATAAAAACTTTTTTTTATCGTTTAATTTTGGCCTGTAGTTTAGAGCTAATGACAAAATGAGAAAAGAAATTTCGTTGCGTCGCAACGATGCGAACTTCAAGTACATGTTTAGGACATCCGGGAGTATCTACTATCTTAATCGGCCATACCGACCGAGCAGGGGTATCGCCCTCTCTCAACCACTTGCGGTGGAAAGAATTGGTCGGGCGATCGTTGCAGAAAAAAATGACGTTCTGGAACGCGCAACCGTGAATTTCTTTGCACCACAAGTGGTTAAATTTAGACGTTTAGATACAGCGAAAGATAACGAGAGATAAACTTATCACCTTCCTCCTCTGGATACTTTGCAGCAGCGCTGGCGGCATTCGCGGCTCCTGACGCGAGGCTCTTCAGAGAATTGAAAAATCCGCTCATTCTCCAATTAGAAGCTTCGCGTCCTCTTCTTCATCGTTTCACTCTTGCGCCTTCTTCTCACTAACCATTTTCTCGTCTCATTTTGCTTATTTTCGTCACGTAAAAGTCTCCAATAATCGAAGATCCACGGTCAATTAGACTCTAATCCGTTTTTCCTAGTGATCGTGACCGAAGATTCAGTCGTAGCAAATTTTGCGGTGCTCTTCGCATCATGTCCGAGTTTGATAAAAAACATGGTTCGTTGATACACGAGTTTCCGCTTTAACCTTCAACTTGAATTATTCATTCTTTTAATACGAAAATCCGACACTCTTCAGGTACTTCCTCGTTCGTTCGAATAAAGAAGATCGCCTTGAAATTATTCAAAGCAACGTATCGTCATAGTATTTTGGTTTTTTCCCCAAGTAACATACCCCGATTATTTTTTTGGAAAACGGGGGGTATAAATTGTTTCCTAATTCTGCAAAGAATATGTGCGAAAAAAATGTGACTAACATACATAAAAACTTAAAAGATAGTAACTGGATTGACATTGTCGAACGGAAAAGAACACGTAATTAAAAACCAAACGAGAGAAAAAATGCAGTACGAAACCGAAAAATAAAATGGACATGACGTGAAAAAGGGAAGTATTCTTTTCTCTTCAGGTATTACTGGGTGGATCGCTCGGCAAAAAATGGTCCAAAGTGGAGAAATCGTGAAATCCGATTTTCTAATGAGTGCTGATTAATTCACTGTTAACCCGTAATAGTCACTAGGGGTCCAGTGGACCTCAGGCAAATTTTGGAGGGATATATCGTAAAAAGGTCGATTGAGAATCGAACTTGGGCTATCATGTATTGTTGTCTAAACCGACCCCAACACTATTTAATCGGTGGCGATGGTCAAAATGACGCCAGTTGCCCCATAGGTAGCAAAAAGTGCTGTTCATGAAAATTATATTTTTTTCTTGAAAATATACTGCTTCGAGAGTAACATAGCGAAGGTTTTTTTGCCGTATCGCAAAAGTCAAAATGTATATGAATTTTTCAATGAAAATTGGGGTTTTCTGTTTTTTTTGCTGATTGTTTTTCGCCATATTAAGATTTTAAAACGGAAGAAAAAACGATTGTATTACTCGAAAAACATATGAAATAGAATACTCGTGTAAGATTTGCGTCAGTAAATCAAGTAGAACGTAAATAGCAACAAGTTTTCGGCGTGGGGTCCACTATACCCCATGTGACCATTACGTGGCCTATAGGAGGTGTGACCATGACGAGTTAGAATAGATTCGTCACTATATTAAAATTTAGCCTCATCAATCGCTTGATCCCGATGGCATAATTTCATAATTTCCGGCGATTTACGTCCATTCATTCTACAGCCATTAATAGCGGCAGAAGCTGGTTTCTCATAAGTGACTGTGCTAAATTCATAAATCTGTAATTACTACATTATTTAGCTCAAAATAATAACCTATACATATATTCTATCTCAAACTATCATCTTCAAATTTTCAACAATTTTGAGAACTTTGTAATGTCCATTCGGTAATCTTATACATGGAATGTTTTTGCTAATCGGTAATCTTATACATGGAATGTTTTTGCTCACGTATTGTATTCCAACAATTTGAAAACCGATTGGACAGCAAACATTAATTATCGAAAAATCCTATACCAGTGACGAAAACTCGGTAAAGATAGATAAATTTCGATAACAAAAATTCAATCTCAAATGCAGGATTTCATAATCTTTGGGCTAACTATAAACGTGACACGCTTTCAATTATTTCTGAGGTTGAACATTTTTAGTTCTTCATTCGCACATCGATATCGACCGGGCGGTTTTCAGACAATTTCGATTCTCGGCGAATTCAGAGCATCGCGGGTTTTCGGAAGCGACGATCCCGAAAAAGAAAAATAGTTCCGAAAAAAACAAACTTATACCAGCAAGGAATCGGAAAGGTAAGGATACGAGTTTTACGAAGAGTTGATTTCCCCGATATCGCTTGTTAATATTCGACTGTGTCTTTTTTTCGCTTTTATCGTTAAGCAACACATTATAAATAATTCCCGAGCAAATGCAAAATAAGGTCATGCCAAGAGGCAATTCTACATGCTTATAAGGTCACGCAAAATCTGTTAAAGAAACTACTTTAACTACTCCCATTATACCATGGGCACAATAGGGTGGTGGTCCTTATTTTTGATATTTTCGAATTTTAGCGCTCGCATTAGCCAAAAAGCTTCCTAATATATATTAACAAAAGCGCGTAAGAGGCGCAGCCTCCAAGTTTATTCTAAAGGGTGCCTCCAAAGGACTGCATTTTTCCAACCCACACAAATCCAAACAAACACTACCAAAGACCGCCCCGCTTCGCTGGACGTAAATTTACATAAATTGAATGCTTGTTATAATGTTTCACGCAAGATGGATGATGTTATTTTCAAATGTTAACTACAATAAACGTAATAAAATAATAAATTAAGAACAATAACTCTGCGAATTAAACCATCGCAATTCACAATAGTTTAGATAGATTAATCACATTAGTCACATGAGAATATACATGAAAAATATGTCAACCCAAATTGTGTTATAAAACAAAAACCATATCGATAGCAGAACTCTCATTGGAATCAAAAAATGAAAAACAATATATTGATCCGATCGTTACCAAACTTCACAGGATCACCCGCCAGGCCAATCTGAAGATTGCCTGAAAATTTAATCGAAATCGGTCAAGCCGTTTCGCAGTCGCAGATACATACACACATTGTGTTTTGTAGATATAGATGGGCGTATAGACCAGTTGCGGTATATTTTTTCGTCTCATTTAATATTGCTAAAAAAAAAATTGAAACTTACCGTGTGTCTCTATTATAGATATAGGTATTTAAAAAAAGATATTTTTAGCGACGAATGTTTTGTACAAACCGCTCGTGTAATTAATCAAAGAGGACAACAGCGTGGTCACGACTGACAGTGAGCAAAAACAATTAATTTTTCAAATAGTATTAGATTAGAAAAAAAGAGTGCCTGATGAGGGAAAATGTAGTTCAATAAAAGAATTTTCATTGAATGCAGCCTATTAGCTTTATGCATCGCGTTAATACATTGCAATATATGTGCTATTTCAAAAGTGGTAAAATCCAAATTGTTCGGCAATAAAAAAACATAGCTCCGATTGGTGTAAGTTTATTATTTGTAACTGTGGAATTTATTTATTTCCGTTCTGAAGCAGTTCATACACTATGTGATGTTAGTCACGCTGTTTGTACAAAACTTGTGTTGCTAAAGATTTCTTACGTTTTGCTGAAGTACCTATAACTATAATAGAGACGCTCGGTAAGTTTCACATTTCTCGGAGCAATAGACAAATAGATAAAAAAATAGACAGACAAAAAATATATCGCAACTTGTCCATGCGCCCATGTTAATTGAATAAAAAAATTCACTTTGAGGCACCCTTTAGAATTAACTCACAGGCTGTGTCTTTCACATGCTTTTTTTTAAATACATTAGTAACCTTTTTGGCCGGTGTGAGCGCAAAAATTACCAAACTTTTACTTTACGCAAAAGTACCAAAAATAAGGACTACTCTAATGCACAATCATTGTTAATCCACGAAACGGATTTTTTGCACTCGCAAATGAAAATTTAAAAGGAAAGTCACTTTTTTGCCAGCAACTTCACTAGTAACGTCATCGATAATAGAAATAAACCATTTCCCCAAACTGTTTAAATCCTCTCTACATGCCTTTTTCCACTTTTAAAATCATCGCTTCCGTTTTTCATTGCAATTTTCCAGTTATCGAGTCATTTGTATTCTATCTTTTAATTATGAATATTCAAAGAAATTAAAAGTTTCATAGCAAGTGTATATTATTTCTTATTTAATTTAGAATATTGAGATGTTTGATTAGATTTTTTATCCTCAAGCCTGATAAGCCGTCCTATTTGTACTATGAACTATTATGTACCTATTCGCCCCCGGCCCCCCCCCCCCCGCCATACTTATCCTACATGGCTTTTCGGCTGCATAAGGTCGATATTATATACATCGACAGAGCATACAAACCGCTCGAGTCTCATTACGATAAAGGTCACAGCTGTCGCGTCTGACGCACTATCTCCCCAGTATTCAGAAGCATATAACGGACTATAAGAAAATTCAATCCTCCTTGGAATTTCAATTGCATGGAAATATACATAAATATTGTTCAGAAATATCGTTTTGGAAAAAGAGTACAACTAGCGGTGAAATTCATTTTAAAAAAATAGGAAAATTGTAAAAACTCGTTGATTCGCTGTTAAGCGAAAAAGTCAAAATTTTCAACTGAGCTATATTTATTTATAATCCATTATTGTCGAAACTTGTGCCAATTTTGATTAGCAAAATTTCTTTAAAAAATGGGTCGAGAGAGAAGAAACGAAAAAAGAATCGCGTTATCTTATTTCACTCGAGCAAATCAATGTAAAAAGTCCATTTAATGTTTATATTCTGATTAGTATCGTGACGCAAGTTTCTGGAATGCCAATCCCAAGCCCATCCCAATAGTGGCTTTTACGGGACACTGCTGCAACGTGTTGAGCACGATGACACGGCGACATACATTTCATACGAGTTTGTCACATCCCGGTGACTCGGTGCATTTGCATGTATGCTGCGTGAATACACGCACAAAAATGTATCTATAAGGCTGATCCAATGTAACCGGTAAAAGAATGAAGATTCAGTAAGCACCCAAATCGATCACATCACCAAGCCACTAAATAGAGATCGAAACACATCGCAGGCGAACCATTGAGCTTCGTGGTGAGCGAATGTTTGTCAGACATATTCCGTATCTTCTGGCTGTCTTCAGTTCGATCGTTGCTTTCCGCCGGTCCCCCTATCGCGCCGCCTATCCTTTATCTCATTCCCAAAAGAACGCGTAGTTTCCTGTAATCCGGTTAGCTATTTTCTGTCTTGAATCTCGTCACAGTTTCTATCCAAATGGCTGTCACTATTCATTTCCATACTGATTCAGTGCTCCCAAATGGTGGCACCGATCACGCCGAAACGTAAAAGATAACGAGAGCAGAGATATAGAAAAACCGGAAACTGATAAATTAGGAAGACCGATTGCACAAAAAAAGAAGCTTCCACGCGAAGTAACGACACCGGAAACCCGCACCAGTGCACGCTGTTATATACGTGACGAACGGTCGTTTCATGGTCGTCGCCGTCATCGAATCAGCTGTGCGGAGGAACGGGAGCTCAGACCGAAACAACTTGCGCGCGCAACTTCTACTGCCAACCTTCCAGGCATCTGCCTACCCCCCTTCTCACTCTCTCTCTCTCGCACACCCTCTCAGCAAATTTTATTTCGTCGATCGTGCTAGCCTTTTTCCCTACGCGTTGCCTTCACACTCGATTCCGGTCACTCAACACCCCGCGCACTAGCCATTTTCACATTTCTCGAGAGTGCCTACCAGAGAGCTCAGTTTTAGCATCCCTGACAAATTCACTCGGTACACCACCGACTCGTTGATCGTCCGTGAGCGCACTGTACCCAGTCACGAAAGCATTCGTCCATCGGAATATACTCAGCCACCCACTCCCTTAAGCTTCACGGCTAGACCACTGAGACGCATGCGTCCGAGCTCGATATGTCCGTGAAGCTTCCGACCGACGGAAGCGCACCCCTCGTCTCTTTCGAATCTTCCACAAAATTCTCACTCTTATTATTTTCATACGCGTACACATCCGAGGTAGGTACCTGACCCATTTAAGGCCCACCTTATTTGTTCTTAAGTACAAAAAGAACACTTTAAATGTTGAAACAAAACAAAAATATTTTTTTAAATTATTTATGCAATAATCAACGTATTAATAATGATTTTAGTTGAGGAAACAATGTTTACTATTAACTATAAGCTTTTTTCAAAAAGCGTCTTCTGGGCCTTGTTCAAACCACTGTTTCTAGTGAGGCCATACCCGTTGTAACTTCGTAGAAATTTTTTTAAAAAAATATATAATCTTCAATTTTACACTCAAATTTTGATAACAACATGGATAGTGCTGATTAACCACTACATATGATTAAAATAAAGATTCACTAAGTAATATTGAAAAAAAAAATTGTTTTCGAAAGTTCTTGTACGTAGAAATTGAGGAAACGCTTAGGTGCGATCGCACGCGCTGCCTTCTATCGACTGCAAATTTGTTTGGGTTCGCCACAGCGCGGCGGTTGTGACCATTCAAAGTTAGACACTCGACAAAGAAAGCTCCATCCGTTCGACTTTGTAGTATTGGATATTGAAGGGAGAACACCACTGTGACGGCTTCAAAAAATCGATTTTTTTCAAAATAAACTAGAAAATTCTAAAATAATTTAAGATTAAGAAACCGTTGGACCCAGGTCGAAAAAATAATTATTTTCGGAGATATTGAATATTTTGTGGAGCGATGCAGCGCTCCATGACGCTAGGGGTCCCGCGCAGCTGCGCGCCTCAGGGTCGCAGATATACCGGGCCTTTCCCAGGTCCTGCGGGTCTTTCCCAGGTATTCTTTTATCTCCCTTCACAAAAACCAGCTATTGTGATAAATATAGTTTCGAAAAAAAGCCATAGGTGGCGATCATTGAAAAATTTTCAAGGCCGGTATAGGGACCGATTGGCTATTCGGAGGAACAGCGATGATGTTGAAAAAATGAGGAAGGCAATTTGGGCAACTATCAAACATAAAATATCCACAGATAGTTAGCCATAACATGACGATTGCACAGAGGGAGCCGAGTTGTGGTGTTCGTGGCAGCGAGCGGTCGCAAGCGGTAATATTTCTGAATATCGCCACAAGCCGCCTCTTCCTGAGCAAGTATTGGAGGCAATTGTGCCAGTCTTCAAAAACTTGAGCAGAGAGGATTTGCTGCAGCGTTGTTTGGGCGGCTTTACGCTAAACAACGAAAGTCACAACAAATCAGTTTGGGCAATAATCCGCAAGTGTCAGTCCGGGAGCAAAAAAATCGTCGATATTGCACCTGATATCGCGGAATTATTATTCAATGATGAGAAGCCCCATGAAAGTTTTGGAGACGGTGGGCATAACTATCGGCCCAAATTGTTTCAATTTTTGCGTTGAAACCGAAGCAGCGCGGATCGCGCTGGCGGAGGGCTCGCTCACAAATGCTGCAAAAGAGGCAAGAAGAGTCTCTATAAGTTCGAAAAAAGGTGCTGAGGATAATGATTTACTTCTTGAAGAACAGCTATAAGGTGCCGACATCGCTGATTAAAGGTACACCATTTTTTTCCAATTTATCACATAAATTAACAAACCTAAAACTTTGAATGCGTTTTCCTCAAAACGACTTTTTTAAGTGCGGCACGCAGCAGAACTCGGGCAATTTTTGTCCGGTCGATTTAAAATTTGGACTGCATCAATAAAACTAGATTATCTAACGAAGTACACAGGATTTTTTCGATATCTCAATAATAAAAAAAGTTATAGCCTATTTTAGACGAGAAATTTTCCTCAAAAATCGTCCGTTAATTTCAAAAGCTCACCTATTCTTTAAAAATCAATATTTTTTCAAATCCCTGTGTACTTCTCTTCCAAATATCATATTATTAACGAAAACACTCGGTATTTTTTTTTTAGATCGACTTTGAAGAGAGTTCTGCTACGTGCCGCGAACCACTGCAGAGGCAACAGTACCTGACGTGGGAGCTTCCCCAGCGTCATCATGGGGCGTGAAAAATTTGAAAAAAATTTGTTTATGTACCTTCAATAAACAAGAACAAAATAAAAAAAAATTTCGAATATCTCTCTTTTTCCCATGAAAAAAATTCTTGAAAAATGGCAAAAAGTAGAGGGTCACAGTGGTGTTCTGCCTTAAAACGTGGGCTTTATTAGGCACTTGGCCTTACATGGGTCAGGTACCTTATCAACCACAACTTCCTTTTCTATCTTCAACCAAGTTTTTCCCAGTTTCGAGTGCGTTCACCCTAATTTCTGATTTTTCAAGTTTTTCTGTATACATACCGAGGGATATCGTTTGAAGGAAAACATTTTTATCACTAAGAACTTATCAATGCAAGAATAAAATATTAAACCGCTTTTATTGTATACCTTTTTAAATTTTTAGACGGTGCATCTAACCATTGTAACTCTACGATTGTAGAGCCACATCGACTTTGTGATTTTTATAAGTCTGATGGAATAGTAGCCCCAGTGATGAAAAATCCTCTGAGTCTGCTATTGATTGTATAATATAAGATTAATAGGGTCGTTTTTATATAGAGCTACTCAAATTTTTAGGATGTCTCAAAATTATTACCATATATGTTGCTGTCGGTGCAACCGTTACAAGATTATTATTTTCTTATCAAGTTCAGAAAAGCAGGGTCTTCTCCCAAAAAGAGACCCTCCAATCTTGATTGTTGTAGTTTTTCACAGGCCTTCCACAGGCTTAAAACAAGCATTTTCAGAGAAACCCCTAGGAAGATGTTGGGTGACAAATAATAATTTTCGAGTGACCGAATTTCGAAGTTTTTTTTCAGCCCATACGAGTTGTCTATATTGGCCACCGCGGCAGATCGATAACCCTACTCCTCTCGTTCCGCTGCTTGCTGGCGAGCAGTGCTCGTGTCACATTCGTATCGCGCTTCATCGCTCGTCGGGTACATTTGTTTGGTTATGTTTGAACTTATTTGGCTTTGTTTAGCGCGGTAAGAACACAGTTAAATAAATAACTTTTAACCCTTAATGATCACACTTCCTACACGCCACGTAATGGTCACATGGGGTGCAGTGGACCCCACGCCAAAAATTTGTTTCTATTTGCGTTCTACTTGATTTATTGACTCCAATCTTACACGAGTATTCTATTTCATTTGTTTTTCGAGTAATACAATAGTTTTTTCTTCCGTTTTAAAATTTTAATATGGCGAAAAACAATCAGCAAAAAAAACAGAAAACCCCAATTTTCATTGAAAAATTCATATACATTTTAATTTTTCCTATATGGAAAAAAAACCTACGTTATGTTACTCTTGAAATAATATACTTTCGAGAGAAAAATGTAATTTTCATGAACAGCACTATTTGCTACCTGCAAGACAACTGACGCCATTTTGACTATCGCCACCGATTAAATGGTGTTGGAGTAGGGGAGACCGAGGAGGGTTATGACAATTTTTACTTGAAAGAACATGTCTCAATAACGAAACATACAACGATTATGAACTCTATGCCTCAATATATCTGTCCTTCCTCTTTTCAAAACAGTCATCAAAGTTACCTAATTAAAGTTATACGGTTTCTTAGAAAATCCGCGAAAACTGGAACCCTTTCCCTTTGTCACAACTCTCCTATCACTGAGGTAAGTTGTGACAGCTGTGTATCTAGACTATATTTGATACATAAAAATACTTTTATCGGAATTATAAGCAAAACTGACTTTTATATTTGCATACAAGTACTTCAATTATCATCAGACAGAATTGTGCTACAATAACACGAATTATTAACATGATGAGTATTAATAAGTAATTAAGGCAACATAACGAGATCAGTTGTTTTGATATCAGTTAAAAATCTTAATAATTGTAGGAACTACAATAATATGGACAGGAGGAAGCAAGGCGGGGGAAATAAGAGGAAACAAGGTGGGGGAAATAAGAGGAATCACAAGGTGGGGAAGGAACAGGAGGAAAAACGAGGTGGGAAGCCGTAAAAACCCGGAAGGGTGTACGGGGTGGTACAACAATAAAAAAAAAAATAAAAAAACTACAATAATATGGAACATGAACACATCAGTTATTAAATCTTTTATAAGTAATTAAGGTATCAGTACGAGATCAGCCGTTTTCACATCAGTCAAAAATTTTAATTTAATCTGATAAACAGTTGTGACAGACGTATTGCAGCTCGCCCCCGTTGCAATATTGAATTCAGCATACAACACTAAACCAACCGCATAAATAGGTTCCTGGAAAAAATGTCATATTAAAGGCGGACTTTAACTGCCGTGTACTTTTTATGCCAAACGTAGGTTATGGGAACCTACTAAAAGAAACGAACATATAAACGCAAACAAACATTGTACAAAGCATGTAAAATAAGCTACCCATAAAATAAACTTAAATTTGTGACAGCAGAGTTGTGACAGCGTGTCACAACTCTCCTCGTTGCCCAAAATCGCGATCTGGTGACAATAATAATTCGTAATTTCGAACCAAGATGCAAACACAGCAAGACAATTTTACGATTTGAAACTTCAAAAACCACACAATAACAGACAAATTAGCAGATTCGCCATGGCTGTAATATATTACGATACAAATACAATCAAAATTTTGGTGAAAAATTTACTTTTCGTTTTTTTTTTCATGCAGACGTTGTACTGACGCAACCGCTTGCCGTGCGTCTCTGGCGCCTACTGCATGAAGTAGTGCGTCTCTAAAGAAAGTATCATGCACTGTTGCCAGCTCTCTGAAGGCCATAGTGTCCGAGTAATACTCCCTGTCACAACTCTCCTCGGTCTCCCCTAGGTTCAGACAATAACACGTGACAACACAAGTTCAGTTCTCAATTATATATTCCTACAAAATTTGCCTGGGGTCCACTGGACCCCGGGTGACTATTACGGGTTAAGGCGACCCTGCACCTGTAGCGAAACTTCAACACAGCCCTGACTCGAGTCAGTACACCAGAAAGACTACAGAGAAGGAGTGAGCACACAGTGCTTACGAAGTGTCCGTAAAAATGCAGTGAATAAGGAGGCGCTGAGATCGTATGCGTCCGATCGGTTAGCTCCGCCTACTCGCCTCGTGCTCTTGACGTGCAGCCCACGAATGTGCTGCTGCTGACAGCACATTCGTGGAATTTGTGCACATATCTTTGGACTATTATCATTATTTCAGACGTTATCTTCAAGAAAACTATTAGTGGTACAATTTGAAACTATTGCAAGTCGGAGTTTTTAAGTCCTGGAACTGCGTATTGGCCTATGCTGTGTCCACTCCTCTCTAGTCTCCCTGCGGTAGAGTACGGCTAGCGCGAGCTTACGCTACCTACCGCTCGTCAACATTGGTGCTCGACGTCGAGGCTTCTCGACGGGCCTTGAGTATGAGTACGTATACGTACATACGTACACATGGAACAATACGGAAAGGAGCGCCGCAACGGAATCTGCAAAAACTATTTTTCACACAAAGCGTGCAGAATTCCTGCGAAAGCGTAGACAAGTACCGACGGTCTATAATGTCCACGGATTTCCTGAAACATGAGATGAAATAAAACGATTGAAGTCCTAATAAATTGTCTGTCTTTGACTTTAGCTACGCGGCTCTTCTCTCCTCCAAGTCGTGATGTTACTGGAATTTTTAAGTTTACATCATTTTCACCACGGCTCTCGCATAGTGATACAGTCTAATGTTTTATTTCGATCAAAAACGTGTGGTGCGAAGAGAGCGATTCGTCTATTAAGGGCATGACGAACACGCCTCCGTCCACTTCGAAATTTTGAAAACACCATTCTCCAACCGGTTGAACCAATCAGTACGAAATTTGTTGTGTGCATTCCGGAAGATGGCACCGAGGCCCCCCTAGTCGCAATTTTGGATAAAAACGTTTCATTCTTGATAAATCGCGGTTTAAAACGTTGCGACTATCCCTCTCGCACTCGTGTATCACGTGGTCATATTCGTCATGCCCTTAATTTGACATTCCATCGTCTATTTTATTCAATTCTGAAGAGCCGTTTGGGAATCCGTGGTAATGAAAAATCGCGGTCGGCTCGAGGCTGCCTCTTAAAAGAACTCTTCCGAAAATTCAAAATTAGTGGTTGAGGAGTCGATGCTTAGTCATCGGGTCGCCAAACGACTGCGTCGTCGAGGCACCGTTCATGCGCGTTTAGACAGCAGTAGCAGGAGGGACGAGTGGTAAACAGATGAAGCGACCGTTGGAGAGAGAAGAATTTAATGTTACGGTCAGCCGTTTGTACACGAGGGTCTTTGCTACACCATTAAAAGTTTATGCATGCGACATTATGTGTACTCGTATAAACCATAACCATACGGGGGAGTAAGGTGTCCCCTATGATATACAGGGTGTTCCAACTCAGAATATCATCCCTGACATGGGGGGTAGGGGGTGAAATTCTAAGCGATTGATATAAGCATGTATGGGTCCCAGATCAACCCCTGAATTGTTATTAATTTTTTACGGCAGCCAATCGGACACGCCCGGAGGCGGGCCATGTACCGTCGAGGGCGGAACCGCTCCCTGAAAAAATAAAAAAAAATCCAAACGCACTAAAAACCATAACAAATAACAGCTATGACATCGGCTCGGCCGCGCACGCACCGATAGTGCCTTTTTCGTCACAAGCTACCTAACCCAGTCGGGTTAGCTCAAAAATAGGGGTAACCTAGAATTAATTATAGTCAGAAATTTGTTTGCGCCAATGTTTAGGGGAGGTCATAAATAGCTTAAATCCAAAAACTCGACCAAATCCGACCTCTGCGTTAGCCGCCGTATTGGTTTGAAGGTCAAAGGTTTTTTTAGCCATATCTCCTTTATTTTTCATTTTTTTACAAAAATGATAAGAACCAAAGTTGTTGCGAATTTTATTCTCTACAACTTTGGTCCCTATC
>JAPYZJ010004149.1:0-16848 GCA_030522765.1 Ophioninae sp. B BG-2022a | reverse complement strand
TTTTTTTTTTGAAAAAAGGCTTTGAAAAATTTCGATGATTTTGACGGATAAACCTGTCTTCCGGATAATTGTTAATTTTTCGTTTATCATTGAGTTCCGCGAATTTCTCCATACGCGAACGCGTATAGAATTGTTAATTTGCATTATTAGTGAATGGCTCGGTCATATATCGCGCCGCGAGAACGTTTCTTTTGGAAGAATATACAATGTTGGAAAAAAAGAAGACACCTTTCATTCTCGTACCGAGGGAGATGCTCGAATCGGGTCTTTGCAAAAGACTTTTTTTTTTTTTTTTGAGAATTCTCATTATTCATGAACACCCTGGAGCTATGAAACCATCGGGCAATGCTCGTGTATATCGCGACGATGTTCGCCAACCCACGCATCGCCGATTTGTTTTCGGACTCGCAGGAGGAAGAATTTTCTATTCTGAAAAAAAGTATGTCAATGAGACAATTTTTTTTCCACGCTCCAAAGACAATTTTTTTTCACGTTCCTTAAGCAAATTTAAAAACGAGAATTACGAGTACTGAGGGATAAAAAAGGAGAATTGAATGATAGCCAAATAAGCATTTTAATTATTCATAAATGTTGAATAGCTGTATGTTTTTTTATCGACCCACTTTGGGATTGTTTGAAAAATTTTGCAATTTTCCAATGAATTAGAAAATAGTGATCCGGGACTTGAAACGTTTTTAAATAATCATACTTAGTAATTCGTCTTTGTGTGGGAATTAAAAAAAAAACAAATTGCATCGAATTATTTCAAGTCTTCGAAATAATTAAAAAACTGCAATTGAAAATAATTATGTTGAAGAATATATGATAGGTTATTTTAAAAACAAATTCTTATAGAAAATTCATTAATTGTTTAAAAACATAATAAACTATTTCGAAAATAAATGACATTGAATAATTAATAAATGCAAATAATAAACCCAAATAAGCATCTGAAAAACGGTTAAAATTCATTACTTCAAAATAATCGTTTAAAAAAAAAATTGCATCGAATAAAAAAAACTAAATTGTTTTAGAAAAATAATAAACTATTTCAAAAATAAATGGCATTGAATAATTAATAAATGTAAATAATAAACCCAAAAAAAAACATCCGAAAAACCGTTAAAATTAATTACTTCAAAAAATAATCGTTTAAAAAAAATTCATTGTATCGAATAAAAAAACTGAATTGTTTAAAAAAAATACTAAACTATTTCAAAAATAAATGGCATTGAATAATTAATAAATGTAAATAATAAACCCAAACAATCATCTGGAAAACGGTAAAAATTCATTACTTCAAAAATAATAATTAAAAAAACAAATTGCATCGAATAAAAAAACTATTTTATGTAATTTTAAGATTTTTGCGATTCCATACCAATGAATAAAAAATTCCCGAACTATAATAAACATTTATGCTTGGAAACCAATAATAAAATCGAAAAAAAAAAAAATTTTGTGCGCAGGTTTCACCGGTACGCAGTGCGAGATCGACATAGACGAGTGCGGAGCGAATCCCTGTTTGAACAACGGTGTCTGTACCGATCTGATAAATTCGTTCAAGTGCACGTGCGCGGACGGTTTCGCCGGTTCTCATTGTCAGATAAACGTGGACGACTGCGCCTCGTCGCCGTGTCGTAACGGGGGCACGTGCCAGGATTCCATCGCAAAATACACGTGCGAGTGTCCGCCGGGTTTCACAGGGGCCTCGTGCGAGACCAACATAAACGATTGCCAATCGAGTCCTTGTCACAGCGGTGCTTGCATAGACGGCGAAAATTCGTTCACCTGCAATTGCTTTCCGGGCTTCACCGGACGTCTCTGTCAAACCCAAATCGACGAGTGCGAGAGCAATCCTTGCCAGTTTGGTGGCAGATGCGAAGATCGTATAAACGGCTATCACTGTATATGCAGACCCGGCACTTCCGGTACGAATTGCGAGGTCAACGTAAACGAGTGTTACAGCAATCCTTGTCGCAACGGGGCGCGATGCATCGACGGTATCAACAGGTGAGTTTGTCCATTTCATTGATAGTACGAATTTTTAAAAAACAAGAAATCGTTTGTCTAAAATTGCGATAAGTGCTAATTTAGGGTTAGGGTAGGAAACTCGAACTTCGAATGATCGGAAGGTGAATCGAACGAACCCAAACAAACCCAAACAAATCTCGATGACCAGAAGGCTCAAAATTCCGAATTTGGATATTTTGAAAGTACGAATTTCGTAAATGTTTGGGTTTGTTTGGGTTTGTTTAGAATCAAGGGCTGGAAATCTAATGAACCCAAACAAACCCAAACAAACTTCGATGACCAGAAGGCTCAAAATTCTGAATTTGGATATTCTGAAAGTACAAATTTCGTAAATGTTTGGGTTTGTTTGGGTTTGTTTAGAATCAAGGGCTTCAATTCAAACTAAGGAACTCAAACAAACCCAAACAAATTTGGGCATTTTGAAAATTTGGAATTTTGAAAATTTGGAATTTTGAAAATTTGGAATTTTGAAAGAAAATTTGGAATTTTGAAAATTTGGAATTTTGAAAATTTGGAATTTTGAAAATTTGGAATTTTGAAAATTTGGAATTTTGAAAATTTGGAATTTTGAACCTTCTGATCAATCGAAATTCGTGTTTCCTACCCAACCCCCTTAATCGTTGTCCGTCTCGCATCTGATATGGACTTACCTCGCGATATGTCTTCTTTTGAAGAGTTTACGAGTTTTTACTTACTTTAATACAAAGCCCCTCCACCCATCCACCCTCTTCGCAATTACTAATACGAAACGTCTTTCGTTCGCTTTTTTTTTTCTCTTTTTCAATCTCGCGATCACACGCATCTCTTCTATTCCTCTTCCTTTCGCGCGAAGCAATCGGATGCCCGGTCTAGGATGGTACGTAAATATTGTTTAAAGGAAGATTAACAAAACGAAATCTTTTTTTTTTCGAGTGTGTGAGTGTACGTTTCGTGTGTGCTTATTTTTTCCATGCCTTCTCTTACAGCTGTCTCTGAAGTTTTTGATAATTTTCTTTTTTTTTTCCACGCGAAATTGGACCTTCTCTCCATCCTTCTATTTATTGCTTGCTCCAGTCACCTCTATGCACCTTTGTACACATTCTCAAGTTTCCGATTTTTCAAGCCCACCGTGTGTGTTCACCGTAGTTTTATTCGTCGAGAGTGAAACGTTGAAGAAAAAAAACGAACTGGAACTTCATTAAATAGTCCGTGCTTACTAATTTCTCGTCCGAAGCAATTCCGTAGAAGTAAGGTTATGTCACGTGACATATTAGTCCGAGACGCATAGCTGACATTTTTGAACCCTTTTTGTAAAACTGTATCATTATGAACGAAGTTAATACGACCAAGCTTTGCGTCTATAAATTGTACACAGCTTACTGCTCAGTTTGCCAGAGAAAAAATGCAAACATCTTTGAGAAAACTTAATTCGAAGACTTGTGGTTGTTGCGTGCACTAACCACGTGACATGCGATCACGGAAGAAAAAACTAAAATTTCTTTACCTAAATTTCTCAAAAACGAATCATCCCAAACATAAAACAAAGCGCGTACTATCAGTGTCTATGAATTCAACAAAGCCTGATGCTTACTTTGGCTAAAAGATCTTAAGGGCTAACGAGAAAACTGAAATTGAAAATTTGTGAGGTTATGTCGATCTGCCACGTATGCTCAAGATCCTTTCGTTCGTTTCTTCGCGTTTTCGTTCTCGACGGTGAATTTTCGTGATTAGTTCGTAACTCGTTTGTGGATAACAAATAATAAAGAATGATTATTTCTTCAACAGGTACTCGTGCGAGTGCGAGCCAGGATTCACCGGTCAGCACTGCGAAACGGATATCAACGAGTGCGCGAGCAATCCTTGCGCGAACGGCGGTCGTTGCATCGACGTGATAAACGGTTTCAGATGCGAATGCCCGAGGGGTTATTACGACGCGCGTTGTCTCAGCGACGTGGACGAGTGTTCGAGCAATCCTTGCACGCACGGCGGTACGTGCGAGGACGGCGTCAATCAATTCATATGCCACTGTTTGCCGGGTTACGGCGGAAAGAGATGCGAGGCGGACATCGACGAGTGCGGCTCGAATCCTTGCCAACACGGGGGTATATGCCACGACCATTTGAACGACTACAGTTGTCAATGTTTGGCCGGCTATACCGGAACGAATTGCGAAACGAACATCGACGACTGCGCCAATAATCCATGCCAGAACAGCGGTTCCTGCATCGATCTCGTAAACGACTACAAATGCGTTTGCGAATTGCCACACACCGGAAGAAACTGCGAAGACAAGTTGGATCCGTGCTCGCCGAACAAGTGTCTCCACGGAGCGAAATGTTCGCCGTCTCCAAATTTCCTCGAGTTCGCTTGCACGTGCACCGTCGGTTACGCCGGACATCTCTGCGACGAAGACGTCGACGAGTGCGTCATGACTTCGCCTTGTCGGAACGGAGCGACCTGCCGCAACATGAACGGATCTTATCAGTGCGTTTGCGCTAAGGGTTACGAAGGACGCGATTGTATCATCAATACCGACGATTGCGCCTCTTGTGAGTTTACTCTATTCACACTCAACCCACCTTTCGCTATTTTCGCTATCAGAAATCCTACTGGTTTAGCAGAAACACTTTACGTAACGAATACTAGAAAATTGACGAAATTTCTCTAGGATTAATAATTGTCAATTTACAAAGAAACTATGAAATCCTGCATTGATAAATTTTATACAGCTTTATGCTTGATTTTTCCTAAGACTCAACCATTTATGAGAAAAGTGTAATTTCGTTCAAACGACTAAATTTCTTTTTCGTTTCAGTTCCCTGCCAGAACGGAGGTACCTGTCTGGACGGTATCGGTGATTACACGTGCCTCTGCGTGGACGGTTTCAGCGGGAAGCATTGCGAAGTCGACGTGGACGAGTGTCTCTCGTCGCCTTGTCAAAACGGAGCAATATGCAAGGAATACGTGAATTCGTACACGTGTCAATGTCAATTGGGTTTCTCGGGTATAAATTGTCAAACGAACGACGAGGATTGTACGGACAGTAGTTGCATGAACGGTGGCAAGTGTATCGACGGTATAAACAATTACACGTGTCTCTGTCAGCCAGCTTATACGGGTTCGAATTGTCAGTACCGTATAAACGAGTGTGACAGTTCGCCGTGTCTGAACGGTGCGACGTGTCACGACGATACGAATCAGCATTACACTTGTCACTGTCCGTACGGGTATACCGGTCAACGTTGCGACAAATACGTCGATTGGTGTGCCGGAATGCCATGCGACAACGGAGCCACGTGTGTTCAACATCAAAACAAGTATCATTGCAATTGTTCGCCCGGTTGGACCGGCAAAGTTTGCGACGTCGAGATGGTCTCGTGCAAAGACGCGGCGTTGCGTAAAAACGTTCCGGAAAAGAATCTTTGCAACAACGGTACGTGCGAAGATATCGGTAACAGTCATCGTTGCCATTGCATCGAAGGTTACACAGGCTCGTACTGTCACGAAGAGATAAACGAGTGCGACTCGGCGCCGTGTCAAAACGGTGCCTCCTGCAAAGATCTCGTTGGCTCTTATCAGTGTCACTGCACGAAGGGCTTTCAAGGTCAAAACTGCGAATTGAACGTTGACGACTGTCGACCGAATCCTTGTCAGAACGGTGGCACCTGTCACGATCTCGTCAACAATTTTAGCTGTTCCTGTCCACCTGGTACACTGGGCATAATATGTGACATAAACGTTGACGATTGCGTGATCGGTGCTTGCCACAACAACGGGAATTGTACCGATCGCGTCGGTGGATTCGAGTGTCGTTGTCCAGCGGGTTTCGTTGGTCCACGCTGCGAAGGCGACATCAACGAGTGTTTGTCCAATCCTTGCGCATCACCCGGTACTCAAGATTGCGTTCAGCTCGTAAACAATTATCACTGCAACTGCAAACCCGGCTATATGGGACGTCACTGCGAGGTCAAGGTCAACTTTTGCGACAGCTCGCCATGCCAGAACGGCGGTGTTTGCACCGCGAAACAGGCAGGACACACGTGTCTCTGTCCAGCTGATTATCACGGTCATAATTGCGAATTCGCTGGCTCTCTTTGCGACAACGAACCTTGCTTGAACGGAGGCTCTTGTCGGGTCGCTGATACCGATATCGGATATCGTTGCTACTGTCCACCCGGTGTTACCGGAACTCATTGCGAAATTGACGCTAAAGACGAATGCCTCAGTAATCCCTGTCAGCAGTCCGAAGCAATGTGCGAAAATTTGATCGGTGATTACGCTTGCTACTGTCCACCCAAATGGACCGGGAAAAACTGCGAGATTCACGATCCTAATTATCGAGGTGGAGTTTTCGGTCGTTTGAATTCTCTCGTCCCGAAACGGAAGAATCCTTACGATCTCGATCTTGAACGCGAGCGTAAGAAATGCGCTGAGAATCGTTGCGAAGAGAAATCCGGTAATCATCATTGCGACGAGGAGTGCAACAAGTACGCGTGTAATTTTGACGGTAACGATTGCTCGCTCGGTATAAATCCCTGGAGGAATTGCACCGCGCAGATCAATTGTTGGGACGTATTCATGAACGACGTTTGCAACGAGGAATGCAACAACGCGCAGTGTCTCTTCGACGGACGCGACTGCGAGAAGAAACTCGCTCCCTGTAATCCGATTTACGACGCTTACTGTAGGAAGCATTACGCCAATGGACATTGCGACTACGGTTGTAACAACGAAGAGTGCAATTGGGATGGCCTTGATTGCGAAGGCGAACCACCGTCTCTCGCTGAAGGTGTCATCTCGGTCGTGGTTCGCATGGACATGCAAACCTTCCGTTCGAATCTCGTAGTCTTTCTTCGCGATATAGGTCACGAGCTTCGAACAACTTTACGAGTCAAACAAGACGAGCTCGGGAACGATATGATTTATCCCTGGAAACGCGAACGCGACTCGACGAGTATGCAAACGAATTTTTACGGAAGACCGACAACGATATACACCGAGTCACAGAGCGGAGTAAAAGCTTACCTGGAAATCGACAACAGAAAGTGTACGGTGACTCAAGGTGCCGTCTGTTTCCCTTCAGCGAACGAGGCGGCTGAATACCTCGCTGCGACTGCTTCGAAACACACGCTTTCACGTAATTTCCCAATCGAGCAAGTCCGCGGTGAGGTCGGTCCTCAAGATCCCGATTATCCGGATACCCCGACAAACTACAAGTACGTCTTCATCGGTGTAGTAATCGTCGTACTCGGAGGTATGCTCGTCGGCGTTTTAGTAACGGCACAGAGAAAACGCGCTGTCGGAGTCACCTGGTTTCCTGATGGTTTTCTCCGAACGAATACGAGTAGCGGACCACGGCGTCGTTCTCGAAGACGCGGTCCCGACGGCCAAGAAATGAGGAATTTGAACAATCAACCATCGGTTAATTGTATGGACATCGACGCCGTGAACGGACGTGGACAACAATGGTCCGACGACGAATCCGATTTGCCACCGTCGAAAAGAATGCGCGCGATCGAACCGGGTTACGCGAGTGATCACACAGCGATCACCGATTACGAAGAGACCGAGCCACGCTTGTGGACTCAGCAGCATCTCGACGCAGCGGAAATACGTGGAAGACCGGATGCTGGTGTATTGACACCTCCGAGTCTCGAGCACGGTCAAGACGTCGACGTTCGCGGTCCTTGCGGCATGACGCCGTTGATGGTCGCGGCTGTACGCGGTGGAGGTTTGGACACCGGTGAAGAGGAAGACGAGAGCGACGGTACAGCTGCCGTTATCGCTGATCTCGTCGCTCAAGGTGCCGATCTCAACGCCACCACTGATAAAAGCGGCGAAACTTCGCTTCATCTAGCGGCTCGTTACGCACGTGCCGACGCCGCTAAACGTCTTCTCGACGCTGGAGCTGATGCCAATTCTCAGGATAATACCGGAAGAACTCCTCTTCACTCCGCTGTCGCGGCTGACGCTATGGGAGTTTTTCAAATATTATTGAGAAATCGCGCGACGAATCTCAACGCTAGAATGCACGATGGAACAACGCCGTTGACCCTCGCTGCCAGACTCGCCACTGAAGGTATGGTCGAAGAATTGATAAACGCTGATGCCGATATAAACGCAGCTGATAACAGCGGTAAAACGGCGCTTCATTGGGCCGCTGCGGTAAACAACGTTGATGCCGTTAATATCCTACTCGTCCACGGGGCAAATCGCGACGCCCAGGATGACAAAGACGAAACACCTCTTTTCCTCGCCGCTCGAGAAGGAAGCTTCGAAGCTTGCAAAGCACTTCTCGATACTTTCGCTAATCGCGAAATTACCGATCACATGGATCGATTGCCACGCGACGTTGCCAGCGAGAGACTTCATCACGACATCGTTAGGTTATTGGACGAGCATGTGCCGAGATCGCCACAGATACCGGTCATGCCCAATGGACCTCTCATGGGTGAGTTGTTCAACATTTTCATTAACACCTATTCGAATTATATTTCGGATAACAAGAATCTTACCGATTTGTTTATACTCATTATTTCCACTTAAGTCTTCTAACTTCCCTCGCTTTTCTCAGCCCTTGATTTTCTCTTCTTTTCAATTACAAACAAACTTACAATCGTATTCGCTTCACTGACAAAAACTAATTCCTTCTTCGTAACTCGCAGGTTCTCCGAATCACCATCCTCCAATAACGCATCCAACGGTGATCGGTTCAGCTCCTAAGCAGCCAAAAGCGAAAAAGCGTTCAAAGACCGGAAGTGCGATAAACCCAAACAGTCCAGAATCGGAAGGAGTAGTATCAGCAGCGGTCAGACGAAAACCATCAGTAAAAAAGCAACAGCAGCAGCAGCAGCAGCAGCAGCAGCCATTGAAGCGTGGTGCTCAGCCGCCGAACCAAGAGATACCTCAGGGTGCGGAGGGTGCCGAGGGTAACTTGCCGAGTCCTTACGACAGCGCGAGTCTCTACAGTAACGCGCCACCTTTGGTTGGTCACGCGACAACGACAACCGGTGGGAAGCAGCCACCGCCGTACGAAGATTGTATAAAGGGTCAAACGATGCAGGGTCTTCAGCAGCAATTAGGTCTCGACACATTTACAACGAGCGCTTACGGATTGGCTAATTTTCACGAGCAGTTGCTCGCTTCGCATCAGCGACAAACCCAAGGAATGGTGAACACACTGTCACCACCATACAGCAATCAATCACCACCTCACTCGGTACAGTCGAACATGACGTTATCGCCCCAAGCGAGTTATATGGGTTCGCCGTCGCCAGCGAAAAGCCGACCGTCGTTGCCAACCTCGCCGACTCACATAGCGGCGATGAGACAAGCTACTCATCAGAAACACGGTGGGATGCCACCTGTCGGCTTCGATTTCGACACCTTGCCGTACTCGACGAGCGCCCAGCAACAGATCCAACAAACCCAGCAAATGCAACAACAGCAACAACAGCAGCAACAACAACAACAACAACAGCAACAGCAGCAACAACAGCAACAACAACAAAACACCCAACAACAACAACAACAAGCCCAACAGTACTATCAGTACTTGACGCCACCCTCCCATCACTCCGGGCCTGACGTTACACCCCAACATCTCATGCAAGCGCCCGAGAGCTTTCCTACACCGTCGCCCGATAGCCCGGGACACTGGTCCTCGAGTTCACCACACTCGAACAGCGACTGGTCCGAGTGCATGGCATCGCCGAACGCGTATTCCACCGGCGGTCCTCATCAGGCTACCAAAGGCTCCGAGGCTATCTACATATGAGAACCGGCTGATCTCCCCTCGCGCTCACGAGTGAATTATCCTTTTTTTTATATATACAACGCACATATATATATATATATATATATATATATATATATACATATATACGTATGTATACAAGGATATATATACATATATATTTATATATCGTCGAACGAGGGTATATATTTATACAGACATATGTATGTATTTTGGAAGACTTTTTTTCGGATCAGAGACACCGCTACGTACTCAATTGACAATCGTGCCTCTCTAATATTAATATTATATTATTAGTAATATTATTATTATTATTATTATTATTATTTTTATTATTATTATTGATATTGATACGACTATTATTGTAAACGACTTAGAGGTGACTAAGCTATTTTTTATACATATATATGAATATTTATATACGCGAAAGAACGAGAGTGTGTACACGAGAGAGTGTCTTACCCCACGACAAAACCACGTGTCTCTGTGTGTGTGTGTGTATGAGTGTGTGTGTGTGTGTGTGTGTGTGTTCTCTCAGCTCAACGATAACGATATGATCAAATTGGTGCCTTCGACTTGCCGCAGAGTGAAGATGTGCCTATCTCGACGATATGGAAAAAAAAAAAAAAACGATTAAACTGCCCAGCGTCAATGGAGATTTTTGAACGAACGAGAGATTGAAAAGAGGAAAAGAAATGATAAGTTATAAAACGCCAATGAAAGAGACAATAAGAAACTTGTTTATTTCTGCTTTCTTTTTTTAAGCTTCGAAGACCACCTTGCCAACTGCGACTGTGGCGTTGTAAATAGCGAAATAATCGGCGGGGGAAAAAAAAAACCTCATCGGGAACGCGTCTGTGTGTAACATGTAAATGGATTTTTTTTTTCTTCTTATTTAACGAAAAAAAACGCGAGAATAGGCTCGAGATATAATAATTGAAATTCGCGTGTCTTTGACCTACGAAAACGAGAGGAAAGTTGAGAGCGCGTGATCGCGTAACTACGTGTGAAAACGACGTTGTATTTTGTGCCTTTGATAATCGACAATCGTGAACTCTTTTAGAACGGAAATTTACAATGGAATCGCGTATTGTTTTATTACGAGTTTGGTCTCGTTGCGAAAAAAAAATAACCTGCCGAGAGAAAACGATAGGACGCTCGCCCCCCCCCCCCCTACTAGTAATTACGTCGTAGTGAAAAGTAACGTGTAAGATATTTTGAGAGTCAGAGAAACGGGGGAAGATGAGGTGCGCGCGAGTGGACAGTACGGGACTCAGAGAACTCAAAGTGTTGCTGGCACCTTGGAAATTTTTTTATTTTTTTTTATTTTATTTTTTTTATTTTTAATTTTTTTAATGAAAAAGTAATTTCCATACACAGACATTCCAATTTTTACGTTTTTTCGTTCGGCAGTCCACTCAAGATTGCGAACTCTGATAAAATTGTTTCGTTCTAAAGAATCTTCGAATCTCGATACATCTATAGCACTAACAGCGTAGTCTTATCCAACTCTCTTTCTCGTTAACCCATTTTTTTTTTTGTACTTTTTCTGCTTTTTTTGCTTTCTGATACGTCGCTTCGAGTTCCCTGATTTTCCGTCTCACGAAAACACAAATTTAATCAACAAACCCAAAACGAATAATTTTCTTGGGTTTCTTCGTAAACCGAAAAATCTATTCACACGTAGATCGTTGCGAGAGAAAAGATGCCCATGGACTACGGCGTTACGTGATTCTCGAGACGACTTGCAATACAGAAACAATCGACGAAACACACAAACGATATATATATATGTTTATGTATCAATTTTATACGCGATCGATCGTTTCTCGATTTTGAAAAATATCGATTTTTTTTTCCTAGATATTTTCTTCTCGCCCTTAAGGGTGTACCGAGCGATCGGGTTCTTTCACTTGAATATTTTCTCGCGTCCGAACACTTCAGAGAGTATTGTATATATATATATGACCAATTCTTCGATCAAGTTGCTCTCTCTTCATATCACAACCGAAAAATGCACTGTCGAGTACTTTTTCTTTTCCCCTATCTTTTCTCTCGATTTTTGTACAAACTGTTTTTACATACGCGTAGCCTAAAAGTTTAGCCGATAAACTAAGGAAATGGTTTATCGATCACTGTGTAAGATCGATATACGATAATCATGTTTTTCCCCTACTATTATTATTATTATTATTATTATTATTATTATTATTATTATTATTCATTTGTAACGACATAGATATATGCATATTTATGTATACAGTGTGATTCTTTAATTGCATAAGGGATACTCGCGAATAATATTCTCGATGCAATAATGGAACTCACACAGACGCACACAGCGGTGCAATGGATATTTTTAGCCCCAGATTAGCCGGAAATTCAAAAACGTCTGTTTATTCGTCCCATCGTGGGGAAATTCAGGAGAAAACAAAAGCTTAACGATTTTGAAAGTTTAGGGGATCGAACGAACCGATCTTCGTATCGCTATAAAAAAAAAACGCCCTTTTGATCGTTTATTATAATTTTTTTTTTTTATATTTTGTTTTTTGCTCATCAACCAAGACCACTGCCAAGTTTCGACGTTTGCGCGAGGTGGACGACGAACCAGTGAGACGATAGAATCTTTGCAAAAAGATCGCGTGCGTTTTTCATTTTTTTGTTTTTTTTTTTTTTTTTTTTTTTGTTAAGCAATAATTGTAGCAATTGAGAGAAAAGGGAATGAAAAAATGAAATTTTGTATTTGGATACGTAGTAAGATATACGTAGAAAGGAAGATGATTAATGAATCGGATTTCCTCGCGAACTTTTTACAATTTGGAAAACTATTAAAAAAAATTCGAGAGGTAAAAAAAATGACGTTACAGGTACGAAAAGGTCGATGGAAAAAAAATATGAGAGAATTGTAACGGCAAAACTCGTATCGTAGTCTGTAAAACGTAAATTTAAGAAAGCTCTGATTATAGCGATAATAGAATTTTGTTATTCCTTGTAACTTGTAAAAAGTACTGAGTTTTATTAGTATTATCTTCGTATAAGGAATCTCCGAAGAGTTTGATCCTACACTTCCGCCTCTTCCATCTTCCCCTATCTGAAATCCACTCGGCCTCGTCCTTTATACATATATATATATATTTTTTTTTATATCGATAAGTTATGTCTTTGAATAAATAATAATAAAAATGAAGAACCGGATGTAATATTAATTAGAGCGTTAGTCTAACACATTCGCGATAGGGTTGTTGTTCTGTTCTACCGAGCTATGCTTCCGCCTTTTTCTACTTTACTTTTCTTTCTTTTTTTTTTTTTTGTTTCCCTCCTATTTTCAATCTTTAATTATGCAAGCATAGTTACTTCTAGTAATATTACAACAGATTTTACACAACAATCAAATTGTATTATAGCAATAAAAAGAATAAAAATAAAAAGCCTACGAATAAATTTGTTTCGTTTGTCTCGTGACAATTCCTTTCGATAATTTAAGCTATGGGGGTGTTCTCTATGCTATAATTTTTTTTATACTGGAACAATTTTCAATCGAACAAATTTCGAGATCGAAGGTCGAAAAAATCGAGCAAAAATTCTAACCGTCGTTGAGTCCAGGAAAAGATCGCAATAAAATCAAATAAAAATAAAATAAAAATAAAATAAAATAAAAATCAAACAAAAATAAAATAAAAATAAAAGAAAAATAAAATAAAAATAAAATAAAAATAAAAAAATTTAAGACGTATCACTCGTTTATGTACACGTGTATATCGTCGTTGTTTTTTAATCGTCGTTGAATTCTACACCGAATGAACGGTCGCAATAAGGGGATAAAAAAAAAGTCGAACGTTGAAATGACAATGGAATGAAACAGCCTTTGCGTTTATTATCATTCAAAGGGAAAAAAAAAAGATGAAACAGAACAGTCGTATGAATATTTTTACAGTCATCACACCAATCATCGTAATAATTATGATGTTACTATCATCCCTTTCGCACTTAAATCCATACATTACGACAAACGTACATAATAATTAGCTGTATTGTAATAAAAAACCAGTGGTGTGTAAAAAAATGTTACATTTGCGAATTGGGGTAGGCGAGTGATATTGGCATCGAGAAGGATTAAAAAACAATTTTTTTTTACAAATTCCCAACCCCGAAGTGTATGTATGTGTGTACGTGTGCGTTTTTGTGCACAAAAAAAAATATTTCAGAGTAGGGCCAGTAAAATCGATTTCTTCATCGTCGTTGAATTAAAATTTTACGGACCAGGAAATATCGTGTTCGTCTCTACTTAATAATTATTCGTATATTCTAGAAGAATAAATTGAAACAAAAGAAAAAAAAAAAGAGAACTTTGTTCCACCATTGAAGCCGACGGAATAGCCGATGGAAATAAGCAAAAATGAGGAACTCGCTCCGTTGCTCTATCAATTTCCAAATATTCATTTTTCCTCTCTATCGTACCGAAATATTTAATTTATTCATGATTTTGTTTTTTTTTTTCTTCTTTTTATATCGTTTTTTTTGCTAACTATACAAATCGCCAATGGAGCTCGATTCCTCAGATAATCCAAGGCCTGGACTCCAGAAAATTGTTCACGCATGTTCATTGTTATTCTTCTTTTTTTTCTCATACACACACGCATTCGATCGTTTTTTTTTTTTTGCAATGATTGATAACGCAATCGTAACGTTACACATTAATGACGAATGTAATTATTACAACTTTTACGAACGTTTTAGATTGTTCCTTTTTTTTTAAATATAAATATTTACATGACTGTCGCTCGTTGAAATTTACAAATTTCATAACTCATTTTCGTTAATATCTTTTTTTTTTCGTACCGGTTTAGCGATTTTATCAAAATCGATCGAGTCTAGAATTTTACGCGTATATCGGGCGAATCCGTAGAAATTAAAGCCCCGAATTTCCCTTTTTGAAAGTGCAAGTGACTTTGATATTAAATTAGCGCTTCAACTTTTTACGAATTTTCGATAATTTATTAAATTAATGATTACTCAATTATTTAATAATTTAATAATTACTGAGTTATTTAATAATTTAATAATTACTGAATTATTTAATAATTTAATAATTATTCAATTATTTAATAATTTAATAATTACTCAATTATTTAATAATTTAATAATTATTCAATTATTTAATAATTTAATAATTACTCAATTATTAAAAATTAATAACTTATCCATTATTATTTTTTTTATGGGCTTGGACTTAATTTCTAACGAGTTACCCGATATACTCATACGTACTCGTTTTTCTTTATCGTTTTGTTCGACTCGTTGCCAAGAGTCGCACCCTCATCTACGATTTAATTGGGTCTAATTATTTTTCTGCAACGCCGCGAAGGATCGACCGAAATTCTTGACATAATTGAACAAGCTAAAAATCGACGTTTGCCGCGTACAAGAAGAAAAGATTTATTCGCCATAGTGAGACTTTCTTTTCTCTTCGAGACAATCGATTTTTCCAGACCGGAAGAAAAAAAACTTCGGTAAAAAAAAGACGAAACAATTTTTCATTAAAATGGTCAAATATATACTTAGTGAGGAGTAAAAAATCATTTATACGATATTTACACGTAAAACTTTAAATGCTCGTTTTATTTTTTGTAATATCGAAAAAAAAACATTTTTCGATATTTTTCAGTTTTAATGATCGCGGATTTTTTCATCAATCGTTCGCACTTTAGTCAAGTTGGTCAAGTATTTTAATTCGTCGCTTCGTATATATATTTTTTTTTTCAATAATTGATGACTGAAAAATTTGCGACGATTGATGAAAAAATCCGCGATTATTAAAACTCGAAAATAACGAAAACTTTTTTTTTTCGATACTTTTTTTTAGCCACATAGAAGTGCGCTGTATGAAAAACACGAAGGTCGATAAATTGGAGAAAAGAGAAGAAAAAAATGCGACACATGCGCAGTCGAATTACAAACGTTTATTTCCTTTTATTTTCTTCTCTTCGATAGTCTCGAGTTTTTTTCGAGAGTTCGAACTTGGGAAGAAAGAATTTTCAAAATGTTGCATAGATGCATATTTTTTTTTCGCGAATTAATTCGATTGAACATTCACCAGAGATCGTCTCGCGAGTCGCAAATTTTTTTTTCCCAATTTTTTTTTTTTCGTATACTTGATTCGCATTAAATTATATATTCGTAATAATCGAACGAAACGTAAAATAAGAATGATAACGTTCAACGCACAAAGCTAACAACGAAGAGTACAATTCGAGAAACAGATGGAGATTTTTTTTTTTTGCTCTTTCCGTTTTCGTTTTTTTTTTTTTTTTGGAATATTTTCGGTGGGCAGTGACGAAGCTTAGTCGAGCAGAATCGACTGTGCATGGAAGCGCTCCGAGCCGTCTCAATTTTTCAACACTCATCCACGGAGAAACTTTTTTTTTCTCGGTTCTCACTCTCCCTCGCAATTCTAAAGTCTTTCGACATTTTTTCACTGTCGTACGTACGCGTATGCACGCGTTCGTCACACCGAAGATTCGTCGATAAGCAAATCGGAAGAAATTTCATTCAAAGCTGTCAAACGAAATTTATTTTTTTTTTCCAAATTACCCAATTGCATTTCGTTGATACTTTCAATTTTTTAATTTTCGATTGCACGGTTACGTCAATTTTAAAAAATTGATCGAAACTCGTGAATTTAATAAACGCGAGAAAAAAATTTAAAAAAAAAAATTTTTCGCGTCTATTTGATGATAAATCTTGCACTTGTCAATTTCCGGGTAAAAAAATTACCGCAGTAATTTCTTAAAGACGAACCGATGGAAAAAAATTAGCCATTTTCATGTAAAAAAAAAATGAATAAAAAAAAGAATCGATATTTTCTTTCGATTTTTCAAAACCGGAAACGATAACCCGATGTAACCGTGCATACCCGTACGTACTCATATGTATGTGTCCTTTAACATCTATGATTATCGTATCGATACAACATACTTGTGTACTTAAAAAAAAAAAAAAAAAAAAAAAAAAAAAAAAAAAAAAAAAAAAAAAAAAAAAAAAAAAAAAAAAAAAAAAAAAAAAAAAACAAAAAAAACAAA
>JAPYZJ010004148.1:0-14343 GCA_030522765.1 Ophioninae sp. B BG-2022a | reverse complement strand
TGGCTTGCTGGTAGAAACTAGCCATCGAACATAATAATTCGTATATGAGAACTAGCCAAGTCAGACCTTATTAGGCTATAATATATTATCCTAAGTTATAAGAAGAAATGATATTTTATGTTATTATAAATGAATTTCAGAACTGACCATTGAACTTGGCACCCATTTAGATCTCACTTCTTTTGTCGTTGAAGTCAAAAACTAAGGCATATATTACAATATTGAACTTGGCTCTCATTTCACATTTATGTTTTTGATGAGATATAATTTACTCCTGACAAGTTCCTTACTCTTGAAATATGACGGCGTTAATTCAAACGAACGTAGTTAGAGTTTCGATACCATCCGCATAACTTTTTTTTCTTTTTAGTAACCCTCTGCATCCACCATCGTTAAAATTTACTCTCCTTTATTCCTTCGCAAATTTTCTCTGTATTTCCCCTCAACTTTGGCTCGTTCCTTCGCCCCTAATTTTCTCGGGACTTTCTTCACTCCAGTGCTCCTCGGGTTGTTCAGGGTTACTCGGTATCCTCGGAGGTTTTTCGAGCCCGCAGAACCTGCAGGTTCGACCCTCCCGTTGACAATTATACGGGTGGTTGGCCCCGGATATACACGTCACTCTGGCGTAACTGTAAGGCCAAGCAGCGGGAAAACTCTACGAGTCTAAATATATTTATATAGAACTCGATCAGGAGCGAGTCGTGCTTTTCTTCCCCGCCTTTGGGGGTTGCTACCCCAAAGCTTCGAGAACGACGAATGAACGAGGAATGAACGAAGGGTGGAAGAACGACGAGGGCTTCCAGGCGAAAGGAGGGAAGAAGAAGAGGAGGAGGGGGGTGATGGTTGGCAGGAAGGAAAAGAGGGAAAGCACGTTCCCAGTCTGCCATGTTGATGGCAGACTGGAAAGGGGGCATAAGGGTGGGAAGAAAGCTTGTGAACTCGGAAGCCTCTTCCAAGATGGATGGACCTTACGATCTCGCGTCGCAGAAACGCTAAGAGGCGCAACGAGTCATTGAAAGCGGGGAGCCAAGCAAGAAAGAAGAAGCTAATGAAGAGTAATGCGACTCTTGGTTCTTCCTGACGGCCCTCTATTACCCTCTATGCTGTACGACCTTTCTCGTAACCCATCTTATTTTTTTCTACTCTTTTTCTTACGACAAACGTCTCTCGCGTTTCTGACGATCCTTACTACGGAAAAAACGGACGTTTCGTCTTGTGAAATAACGAAAGCGTACCACTCTCTGACAGTAGCGAATCGAACTCCATGAATTCTTGGGATATGTATACCCTTGCTCGTGGGAAAAAGATGTTTGTGGTTGTCGCAATATTTTTTTGAAGAAATTCAGTTTACAGCATAGCATGCATCCTTGGAATACAAGTTTTGGATTCTCTCTTGATGGCATCGATAAATTAAGATTTTACATTTCTGATGAGTATACCAACACTTTTGGGCACTCTTCACAACCGAGGAAGACTAAGAAAATCATATTATATTTTCCATTCCAAGATCAAGAAAGTAAATCATTCAAAATGCAGTTATGATTGTTGCAACATCACTTTGTTTTTGTATTTTCCATTTTATCATCATTGACCTTTACCAGCATCAACGGAAACAACCTTTTTTCCGAAATTGCAAATTTTCAAAGCAGCACGTTGCAGCAAACACCAAAACTAGGGACGAAACTAAAATCAAAAGATTTTCGAGATTGTCTATTTGATTGTGCATCGAGATGGTAGAAGTTCGCGGGTTTCATGGCGTTATAACGTATACGTGGAAGATTCGAATCGTCTTATACGTATGGTAGTCTGGTGAGGACTTCATACGAGAGAGGATGCTGGGAGAGACTCGAGAATCAATAAACCCTCGGCACTAGAAGAGACCGAGGGCGAGAGAGAGAGAGAGGAGAGACGAGGAGGCGGCGAATCCTTGTACACAAGGCCGCGCCCATAAACCTTAACAGCATCGCAAAATCTCGGCGTCGTTGGCTCCTGTGGATGCTGCACAAGGAGCGACTCCGAGCGATGGCCGTCCGTAGGTCGTAAAGTTGATGAATGAACTTTCGAATCGATCCTACATATCCGTATATACGGGAGAGTGCATCAACCAGAGGATATTTTGGTTCTGTGTCTTCCGGTAAGTGAACCTTCCGGTTTAGGCGTTAAGAGCTTAAGCTACAAGTCGAAAATGGACTCGCCGAGAAAACGAATGACTCCTGTTCTCGGAGTTTTTCCAATTTTACGATGAAATTCGTTTCCGCTCGATCCACGCATTTCCTCATTGCGCTTTTCCGATACGTTTTGGAAAATCGAACCTTGGAATACGTACGTGACGTTGCGGAGTTTGGGGCTTCAGGATTGGAAGAGGAATCAATGATGAGCTTTCGTTTGGCAATTTCATTCTTTTAGAGTGATCGTTGACTGACATTTTGGTAATTCAATGGATATCTGAATTTTGGTAATTAAATGGCTATCTTGATTTTGGTAGTTCAATGGCTATCTTAATTTTGGTAATTCAATCGCTATCTTAATTCTGGTAATTCAATAGCTATCTTAATTTTGGTAATTCAATGGTTATCTTGATTTTGGTAATTCAATGGCTATCTCGATTTTGGTAGTGCAATGGCTATCTTAATTTTGGTAATTAAATAGCTATCTTAATTTCGGTAATTACTTAATTTTAGTATATTAATTAATCTTGATAATGTTCTAATTGCCACGATTCTAATAATTGAATAACACACCAATCACAGCATTTCCCAAAATACCAACGATTTCCAGAATTCATAATTATTAAAATGAGAGTTCGTGGTGGAATTGGTAGTTTTTATTCGTGACGGATAGATCAGGACAAAGGGTTGTCGGAAAAATCTGGTGTCGGACGTTCACGGTACGGAAGAAAAACAAAACAAAAAAACGGTAACCGCAGGAACAAAGTAGTGATTGCGCGTGCGGTGGCGAACGTCATGCGAGCAATAAAACCTCATCAAATCACGGTCCCCCAACCGAAAGGTAGCCGGTCGCATAAGCCTCTGCACGGCTCAATCTACGAAAGCTTATATAACTGTAATGAGACCGGTGGCCCGATGTCTCATCAATCACTCCACCCCCGCGCCCCCACGATCACCCTCACACTCGGAGGATCCCCTGTACCGTACCAACACCATTCTTCTCCTCCTACGTGTATCGCTACACTGCACGATATTGGTACAGATACGTTTTTCCACGATGGGTTCTTTCGAGCCCCCTGGTCCATCAGTCGTGATCCAGCGACTTAACGTTTCGTGTATGTGTGTACCTCAGACGCCCCGGACAATCGTATGACCATCAGATCCTATTTGATTCCCTATTTTCTCTTTTTCGTCCGTCATTCGCAATAACCCATCATGGGAAATGGAAAGCTTTTTTTTTTCAACGTGCTCACGCACAATTAACGTTTTCTTCATAATCTCTAAAAAAAAACTGCCAGCACTTCGATAGAAATAGAATTATTTTCAGTATGGTATTTTTATTAATCGTCAATTATTGATTACTTATCCATTTTTTGAATTATTTGTTGATTCATATGAACTGTTTTTTGTATATCGTTTTGTAACGAAATTTGTACGATTTTGTAACATTTTATTAATTATTATATTAAACCTGTTGTCAGTGACAATATGATCGTTTCAAGTATTTGGGGAAATCAATTTTTTAATTTCCATACTAGAGCATTCAATATTCATTGCATTCTTGGCTTTCTAAGAGATTTGGCACTTGGGATGTAACTAAAGCTCGTTTCATTTAAACTTCTCATCGTTTACATTGCTGTTACAATTTTTGGTAGCGTTTGAATGACAAGTAAATTTTTCTGTTTTTCAATGTCCAAAATTGGTCATTACAATGTTGCTGATTCGATCGTCGCACTGTGGGGCAGAAATTGGGATGCCAGATGTGTTCAAAGAAAAAACCGGACAAGTTGTATTTTTTTGAATTTCTTAATAGATAAATGTACTTTGTGCACTTTGTGTTCGGTTTAACAAGAATTTTGTAACCGGACAAGCATAAAAAAAACCAGATTGTCCGGTCGAAAACCGGACATCTGGTATCCCTAGGCAGAAACCATGAATCATTGGCAAAAAGTTCCACGCGCAAAGTATTAGCTATTGTTATGGTTTATAACTCATATAGTGCAGGCAGAACCGCACGTCTGATAATGCTTCTCTTTTCGACGATTTTGGCAAATTTTTAACTATTTTTATCGTTCAGTTTCAGTGATTATTCATTAAAAACTGACCATGGAAGCCTCGGCAACGGGTGAGTAATATAATTATCCTTTTAAACAATGTATTTTAGACATATTTATTAGTTGTTTATTAGTTTTAACATTGAATTATGCAAATGTTTGATCATTTTTTTGTTTTTGAGTAAACATAAGGTGTTTGGTTCCACTAGTTGTCACTAGTTGTAATGATTGTGGCCTATTATTATACCCGATACTATACTCTTTTAAATGATAACTCATTTTTTTGCCCATATTTGCCCCTGTTTATGTAAATCACAGATTTACTAGCACTCAAACATAGTAGATTTAAGTAATATTTTTAAGTAGGGTAGATAAAATTTTTTTGTTTTAAGATCTGCATACTCATCACTAGTATGCAGAAGCCACAAAAACATAAACACACATTAGACACAAATGTGACTCAGCTTTTGCAAGCACCTGAATTAGATATTTCTAATACATCAGAATTAGCTTCAGATGATTCGGTTGATGATGATTAATAATGGTTGTTCATTAAATGTTCATTATCTTCCATTATTTTGTTTTATTTTACTTTATTAAATCGGTATTTATCGCAGTTCTTTTTTGTATATTGAAAAAATTGAGATTTTTTAAAATTAATATTTTTTGTGGAATTTTTTCTACAAATAACATTTTTAAAACAGAAAGATTCATTGTGATGATAGCTAATACTGATAAATGATGAACAAAGGGAAAAAATATTTTTTGCCATCTTTTCATGACATCTGCCCCACTGTGCGTCGTTTCGAATTCCCCAGCCGGAATATTCGCGAGGAAAATATTCTTCGTTTCTCAACGTTGGAATCGTCGGTGTACATTTTTGTTTGCTGATGCAAGGGCGAATGGAATTCAGACGAAAGTTGACACTGGGAGAATATTTCCACTCGTGAAAAAAAAAAAAGGTTTGGTGGATACGTATCCGAGCACGTAGCGACGGAATATCGACGTGGTCGAAACACATCCCTTGCGTGAGCACACACGTGCGAATGTCGAGAAGAACGGGGTAGAAAAGATGAAGAAAATGGGGCGAAAAGGGAAGGAACGAGTGAGAGGACGAAAGTTGAGGGAGAAGGAAAGAGGACGAAAAAAGTGTGGACGAGGAGGGAGGAAATTGGAAAAGGGTGAGAGGGTTGAAGAAGAGAGAGAGAGAGGAAAGTTAAAGGAGGAATGGGGAGTCCTCAGGCTGTCTTTGGAGGAGAGGAAGCTGAGCGAAAAGAGCGACGGGACGAGAAAGAGACTGGAGGAGTGGGGAGGGGAAAAACGGACAGAGACGGTAAGGGATGATAACGGGGACCACGAGGGATGCGAGAGGGTCGCGGAAGACTCGCGGTAGGCAACGCGCAGGAGGTGTAGGAGGATAATATTGATCCCCTCGTAGCCCCGCCCCTCCTCGCCTGGCGACGCCATCATTATATTATCCACCATCCCTCCTAGTCCCTATCCAGCATACAGCTCTGTGTACCTACACTCTTGTAAATATACGTAGGCTTGTGTAACTCCTCTCTCTCTCTTTCTCTCTTTCTCTCAGTCCTCGTTTTCCCTCTCGATCTTTTTATCATCCTCTACCAAATTTCTTCACCCAAAACACGCCAGTCCATACAACCACTTTTTTTCCACCAGCAGTTTTCGCTCTAAAAAAAGGCTAAGATTGATGACGTTTTTATTGCTGATGGTCATTTCGACTGGTGACGAAAGTCTTTTGTTTTCTCGAATGTCTGTCATATTTCTAATTCAGGATTGGAGAATAATTGAGAAAATACTGCAAGGAATAGTTATTGAAAATTTCATCGATTTCATAGAGGAAATTTAAAGGTGGAAGGAAACAAATCCAAATTATCAGTTAAAAGGAAACAAAAACCATTTTTAACCTCACTTTTGCTTATTAGGTATATTTATTTATGCTTTAGTTCTAGATGTTCGAGAAATAAACAATTCTTTACTCCGAATAGATATCTATATATATATCGATTTCTTGAAAGCAAATTATACGCGATTAAAAATAAAAACTACGAAACATTCATCCATTCGATATTCATTTTTGGAAATAATAATTATTTCAAATTTGACGATTGTTCCGTCGAATCGTAGAAATGTCCAGACTTCAGGATATCTTGCTGCGAGGACAGCCTGGAAATATATCTGTAAGTCGTGAGAAAGCTTGGGTATCAAACGGACAATTCTCGAGAGCAGGATCTTGTTGAAGATGCACTGTTACAAGCACCAGGGGAGGTTATATCCAGGCAGTTCGCAGGTGTTGCAGCACATTATGTATACGTGTTTACGTAATGTGCCGAGCAATAGCCCGGAGCATCACTTCATTAAAAATAAATTTCATGAGGAAGGCACCGGATATCCGTGGCTTCGAAAGGATTTTAAAGCACCGACCCTACCGTAGAGATCGCTCGCGAACATCTACGAGAGAAGAAGAGAGGCAGGGTGGAATCCATAACTCTGTGAACCCCCACAAAACCAGAGGAAACACGCCCCCGAGTCTTTCATTCAACCTTCCAGACAGAGCAGCGTTTCAATTCGAAAATTCATTTTTTATAAACCTTTTTTTTTATCCATTTTTCACTTGGTTTGATCTTTTTGTAAAGTCTTCGTGCTCGACCCGGAGTGAAAATACATTTTTTTAACTTTTCCCTCATTTTCCACTCGGCTTGTCCATTCTGTGAAATCTAAAGTCTTCAAATCCCTCGAAAAAGGATTTTTATACTTTTCCCTCATTTTCCACTCGAGTTTACCATTTCGTCGAGTCCATAGTCTTTCAAAAATATATATCTTTCGAAAAATATATATTTTTATTCTTCTCTCATTTCCCATGTGGCTTGGTCATTTTTTCCAGCCAATGGAAATCCTATTGATGAAACGACAATACTGCTATTGAATTCTCCACGTATTTTCTTCCATCCACATTTGTTTGGGTTTGTTTGGGTTTGAACACCCGAAGTGTCGTTATCACTCGATCATTAATCAGGAATTCACTCGTCAGGTGATGTTTCCAACCTGGATTTCAGATACTAAAACTAGAACTAGAAAATATCTAGAAATAGAACTTTTGCATCCTTAGAGTCGCAACAAATGTTGGATTCCAGGCGTGTCGAGGACTCATTCTCCATACGTCTTTCGAAAAGTTGAAGAAAAAAGATTTAGCTGGTTTTCCATCCGAGGTCATTTTATTTACCGAATCCCCTGTGACTTCTTGCTTCAACTCTTTCCGGCTTGGCGTGTCTATCTGGCCATTCATCTCAGGCCACGTACTCGGAAATGCATCCTCGTGGATGTGGCGAGATTATGTCTGAATTTTCAGCTCGCATATGAGATACAGCAAAAGAGGGGTTAGGTTTGGAGGACGAGACGTAAAAGAAAAGGATAAAAGGAGAAACGAAAAGAAAAGGATAAAAAGAGGAACGAAAAAAAAGAGAAAAAAAAAAACGAAGAGACAGCGGAGAACCGTGAGCTCGGCGTCTCCATAAATCTCGTTGTAGCGTCGAGATGGATCAGACTGAAAAGCGGCCACGTTTCACGAGGGTATGCCAAAGAAGCGTCAAGCCTTTACTCCACCTTTCTACTTTTTACCCCTTTTCTCCCTTTCGTTTCTTCACTCTTCACCCTTTAGGCTCTTCACCCTTTAGGTTATGCCTGTGTATGTTCCAGAATGGTACTGCGTTACCGGATGAGCGATATGAGCGCAATGCGCATGCGCATCGATTATGCGTTAGCAGAAACTCCCTTTATGTATCCCATGTGCATAAATTTCCGAATGCGTGGAAAACGACGTCATTGGGATACTATTCCCAGTTACTTCCTCGGCAAATTCTTACCCCAAAAGCACCATTCGAAAGAGCAAAAAATGCCTCAACCGGAGAGAGAGAAAGTTTAGTGCGGTAACCCTTGAATGATGCATTGAAGACGTTTCGAGTGAAACCCATCATGGACCGCGTTCTACCGATCGGTATAACTTTACTGTGAAAAGTTCAAACTCATTTCCATCTTATTTTTATTCCATATTTTATTTGATGCTATCTTTAGGATTCACTTCACTAAATCTTACGACAGTCGTGTATTTGATGTTATTTATGGTGCTTCAGAAAAATCATTTATATTTTTCTGTTCTAAATGTTTTTTCAGCTAAAAATTATATTTTTTTAAGTTGCACCAAACTGGAATTGAAACTAAAAACTGCTGAGTTTTTGAGAATTTCTGAATGGAGATTTTTAAAAGATTCGTCATTTTTGACGTAAAACAAAAATATCAAACTGATCGTTTATGATTTCGGGAATCGTTGATGCTCGTCTATCGTCGACTTTTTAACCCAACGATTTTACGATTTATTTATTTGTCAGTAATCTCGTTTCAGGTATTTGGGGTGTAGAAATCGTTGTATTCCAGACGAATTCCCCTATCTTTGGGGTACCCACTCAGCTTGGGTTTCTCAGTGGGTCAGGTGATCGGTCTGCTATTGGAGCCTCTGATCCTGAATGATCCCATGGGATTTCCCGGCGGCGGCGTGCGTTCCCCTGACCCCTTATTCGTAATTGGCCGTGAACATTGGCACGTGAGAATAGTTTACGGATCCCCCTACATATAAACGACGTTCCACACATGATTTTCCAGACGCCCCGATCGTGATTCTGATGGCGATAGGTTGTCTCGTAATTCGCTATAAGCCTGTCAAAAATTCCGTGTTGATTTCTCTTCGAGTCGCGACTCTAAAAGTACACTTTTTATGAATTTGAACTTTCGTAACGAGAGGACAATAATTATTTTTCAGTCGACCAAAAATCCTCGATATTTGTATCTCGTCGTTTTTTTTCGAGTTTGAGAATTTATCAATTTCAAAATCATTTCCATAAAGAGGAGAAAAGAAAAATATTTTCTTAGTACAAAAATTTAAGAATCGAAAAAATTGAAAGAGTACAAGCGATGCATATATTACATATCTCAATTAATATTAAATATATATCATCGCAAATATCAATTAATTTTCTATCTGGCGATTTTCAATTTTTCAATTTCCAAATCAATTCCATAAAGTAAAGAAAAAAAAATGTTCTCAATACAAAAATGTAGGCAATTATAAAATCGAAAGAATACAAGCGATGCATCATCTACTTTTTCCTTAAAAAAAAAAGCTACAAAAATTCGACTCTCAAAATTAGAAAAAATAAATTGCAATGGAATTCCAGGTAGATAAACATCATCACTCGAGAGTACGTTTGCCTAATTGGGCGTTCTTGGTGTACACGTGTAGAGCAATTTGAAAATAGGACGAGTGGGATTCGAGGCAGGTACAACTGTCGATGTTGGCAATGTCCTTGGGTATCTTGCGTGCATTCGGTGCATAGTAAAACGTGAAGGGGTTGGCGGAACGATTCCGAGGAAGGAAGGTGCGAGAGGGGGGGGAGGGGAGGAGGCGAGGGTTTTATGGATTTTTTTTATCGTTGTAGTAGTTTCTCCGAGGGGTGTGACGGGAGGGTGTAGAAGGGTTGTACGGTCTGGTCGGGCAAGTGTATACCACATCTATAACACTGGCGTACACGTGAACACATACGAGAATCGACTCGACTGTGGCCTGGCAGCGCCAGTGGGATTCGGATATTCAATGTTGGCGTACCTGTATGGATATTAAATTAACACCCGTAAGCCCCGCGAGTATTAACAACTTTGCAAAAGATTATACGAGATTATGAGCTCAAGCGAAACACGTGATTTTTAATGTTCCCTCTCTCGCGAGCGGAGGCTCGTCCCATTTTACCCGCTTGCTCTCTTTGCCATCGCTAACAGGCAACCCCGACGCACCCGCCATTTCCTCCGATTCTCTCTCTTTTCGGCCATTTCGGGCTACTATTATTTCACGAAACCACTAATTTCATCCAGTCTTCGATCGAGACCACGAGACTCTTTTGCGATCGTTACGAGTCGTTTATTCGGCTGTATCAGCACAATCTTGATGTTTTCGTCTTTGAGCCATTTTTTTTTGTCTTTTGTGATAAACAATGAATTTGCTATTGGGACCATATGGTACTGATAGTCAGGATTGGGCTATAGAAGGGCTAGTAGGATGACCCTAGGAGGAGCCTAGGGTGCTAGGGTCATCCAAGGGTCATTCTTAGTTTCCTAGGATTAGGTGGAAACCCAAGCAAACCCAAACAAACTCCTCCATCAGTCTCCTAGGATTTGGTGGAAACCCAAACAAACCGAAACAAACTCCTCCATTAGTCTCCTAAGATTTGGTGGAAACCCAAACAAATCCAAACAAACTCCTCCATCAGTCTCCTAGGATTTGGTGGAAACCCAAACAAACCCAAACAAACTCCTCCATTAGTCTCCTAGGATTTGATGGAAACTCAAACAAACCCAAACAAACTTATCCATTAGTCTCCTAAGATTTGGTGGAAACCCAAACAAACCCAAACAAACTCCTCCATTAGTCTCCTAGGGTCATCCTAGTGTCATTATAGGGAAGAAGGCCCTAAAAGGATTCATCACCTTTTTCGACCGTAAACGTCGCGATGTTTCAGCACTGAATATTAATAGCTATGGCACGAAACTTACGCTCGTGACAAGCCTCTTCCATAGTTATTCGACGCTCCCCTGCACATCGTCACCACGGGGGATTTTTATACCGATAGGAATCGCTTCGTTCATACCTTCACCCTCGCGACTTTTGAAACGCCCCTTTTTGGTCACGCGTTTGCTGTATCACGTCTATTTTTCAACTCGCCCCTTCAAAACTCTTGACTCGAACAAAGAGAATGCTCGTTCTCCCAGCTTTTCAACACGCTGGATTGTGGAACGAGTCCTCGTCGTTATAAATGCGATATATGCAAATTGGGAAAAATGACAGTTTATATTACAAGATTATAATACGTATGTTCATTCTTGAAGAAGATTGCAAAAGTTAAATATGTCAAGTTTTCGGGAAATTATTTTTCCTACTCTCTCTTTAAAGATGATGATCAGGCTGATGAGAATCTTTGCCAGATTTGACGCGAAACATCCAAATAAAAACCAAATCGAACACTTTTTCCTTTAAACGATGAAATTAAAATTCAGTTTGAATCAGATGATGACAATAAGATAATAAGGATAATAAGAACCCAATCTTTGATTCGTAAGGTTCACCGATTACGAACAACGAAACAACCCCCCAAAGTGAACAAAAAATAAATAAAAAGATGATTCCTGGCGAATTTTTGTATCCAGGAGGCTTTTTGGGAAAAACGACGAAAGCTTTACGCAGGGAATCCGGGAGGGGGAGGGGTGCGCGTTCGGCGAGCGTTGACAGTCGGGCTAGCCTGCCGAATACAAATGACATTCGGTAATCCTGACTCTCATATACCCGACTTGATGCATATATATATCTCTGTGTGTTCCTCCAGCCTATATTCCACGGGCATTTCCCATTCTCCGGAATCATCCCTTTCACCGACTCGTTTCGATTACGTTCCTCTTTCCCTCTCGTCTCTTTCCCTTCCGCGTTTTCCTCTTGCTCTTCCCCGGATACGGCGAGGCACATCTATTCCATTTCCCTGTCGTTTCGCGGTGTCGCCATTGGATTCAGGTAACAGGATCTACATAGTATACGTTATACAGTGCATAAGCCGGAAAGGAGGAAGGACCAGGTCGGTCTCGTCCTCCGCACCTCCGCCGTAAACGCGCCGTTGGTTGGAACCAACTGTACCTACCTTCCACTTCGTGGAGTGCCACGATACTGATTCAAGCTCATCCCAGTGGTGGGGTTCCCCCTGCCGTTGGGACCATACTAATCCGCGGATGGATTTATGGTCTTAATCACCGGCGGATTATCTCGGACAGCCGCGCAGCGCGAGCTGAGCAATTCTGTCCTCTCTCGCGAACCGACGGGAACACACGGCTGCCTCTTTCCAGATAAACGCGTGTATCTCACACACGGTGCGAATAACCCTGCTTTCCTTTTTTCCCTTCCTTGTTTCCACCTCCCAACTCCATACAACTACAATGGTCGTTCTAACGGATGGTCTTTTCGGGCAATGGAACGTGGATCAAACGTTTCTAACTATCAATGTCTGATACACGTACATTGGCTGATTGGACGATCGTACTTTGCCTGGAATCAGCTTTTGACTGTTCTAGCCTACTTAGTCTGGAATTTGATCACTCGACCACGTTTTTTAAGAACGAAGGTTAGGATTTTCGGAGCCTCGCAGCTTTTTAGTATGAGTTGGAATAGCCAATCTTTTTGGCCAAGTTGAACGATTTTGGAATTTTCTACATGCCTGGTTTAGAAACTAGCGAGTTTAAACGGAGTTCATGAATTGTTTTTAACCTTGCTGATGACACAGATTTTGGATTCCATGGTAAGGAAAGTATTATTTAACATTTTTTATTGAGATGAAATATTGTTTGGAATTCACGACGGGAATGGAATGATTCTCAATCAGTTGGTTGAGCACTTTAAGATGAAGATACTTGTGGTCACTCTAGAACTCTAGTCCAAGTCTGCCGGTTTCATGATGCATCGAATACTACTGTCAGCGATCTCAAAGGCGTAAAAATACTCTTTCGTATCTTCATGGTCATCCGAGTCCACTGTTTCCGACCTGACTCAAATTGATCCATCAGGAAGATCAAAGAAGTCGTGAAGATCGTACACCGGTGGGGTAAAAACGAGTTGGCAAGTAATGAGGATCGACTTCCGTGGAGTATTCCATATATCATTGGGATGTATAGAGAGGGATGCCGGAATAGTGGCGCTGAGGGAATACCAGTAGAAGTTGGGTCCAGCGAACTGGGTATAAATGGTAGGTAATCCGTTGAACAGAGTGCAGGTCTCGGTAACGAAAGCCACCGGTAGAGCTTCGTGGAATGAAGAACGCTACACGACCTCGGTTTGCCAGAGTTTGCGTGCTTCAACGATGAGAATTGCGACCTGGAGGGTACCCAACTCTCTTGCCAGGTCCACATGACCACCACATTCCCCTCTCTCTCTTTCTCTCTCTCTCTCTCTCTCTATACATATCTCTGGCCCTGTATATTCTGCTCCGAGTGTATAGAGGCTAGAATTTTGGTACATGGCGTATAACTCGGTGGTGGCTGACAGTGTGGTCGCGACGTCGAGTTTACGTTGGACCGCGAATTGAAGAGAGAAAGACGAGGCTAGAGATGGGGATTGAAACGAGAGAACCGAGGGAGACAGAGATCCAGAGATGGTGGAATGGCTCGACGATCCCGTTGTGTGTGCGGTTCTATAAATCCATGGGGGCTTACCGGCGCAAAGCCTCCCACGCGCAGCTTCTCTCCAACTCCCTCTCTTCTCTACCCACCCACCAACGCTATAACCAACGCCTGAACTAGAGCCTGCTGGTCACCATCGACTGGACAAACTGCCACGAATTCTCCCCGGTTCTCCAATATTTCGCGTCGGCAAACGTCATCCAGTGGCTTTTCATTCATCTTCCTCTCGCTCCAAATTTTTTCCTCCAAACCTCGACTCCGTGATGATGACGGAAAATCGTCATGTCTCGGAATTTACGACTTTGGAATTTTCACCATTGTGACGCAATAACAATATTTGTTCGTTTTTTAAAACAAAGGAGATCCGCAAACAGTCCTGAGAAATTAGGCCTCAATAAACAAAAGTGAAATCAATTCGGTTTTCAAGGACTAATATTAGTCTATAGCCCTGTGTAATTAGTTTTTTTGTTATAACATATGGGATATGAAAAATAAAAACTTTGTTTCAGACAGTAGTCAATAAATCCCATTAACATTTATTCCTGGTATTAGGTTATGAGTTTTAGTGATTTTAATATGAGATGAAACATACTTCCAGAATGTTGAATTTATATTCCTTAAATGCACATGATCAGGGATTTTAAAGAAATAAAAACGAATTCCGGTTAACTGAGAATATTTTATTCATTGTTTTGCACATCATCAAGTATTAATATATTATCGAGATGCTGGGCGGGAGGTATCACATTGTACCTCCATTGTACCATTGTAAATCGATTTTCATATAAAATCATTAAAATAACAAAACAAAACAAAAATACTTTATCTTTAATCACTGTTTC